>JAYJMB010014497.1:0-94673 GCA_036873735.1 Pouteria campechiana
AGGACCAACACAAAGAGCTTAAAGCTGCATCATTCCCATTTCAAGAGAAGAATGAAGCACAGTAAAGCTTTAATGTTTTATCTTTCTTACTTGAGCTTAGTTGTGTACATTCTAGCCTAGAGAGAGGCGTTTACTTGTATACCTATATTTGTTGTGTTAAGTTGCTGGTAATCTCAAAAAATCAGAATGTGTAAGTTAGTAAATTAACATTGTATGAGTTGCTAGTGAACTCTGGAGAAACCAAAAGAAACCAAATTGTATGAGTTCTTGGTGATCTCGGGAAACTAAGGAAACTGTAATTCAACACATTGTTAGTAGAACCCAAGGTTGGGGATACCTTGAAAAATGGAGTAGGTGCCAAGGGGGCCCGAACCATTATAATCCTTATGTTCTTATTACTTTGTGTGCTTGTGTGCTTCCATTGCCATTTAATTTTTGCACTTGCATATTTCATTTGATTCCTAATCTTGTTTGGTCACTTCTTTTGCCATACACCTTGCCTTTTGGATGTAACAACCAACTGCCTTGGAATGAAATAATAATTGAAAAAATTTAAATGTTAGAGTATACTAAATGCTCACATCACTTCAACAGCTAGATTTTAATGCTAAGCTATACAAGGAGCTAATACTTGAAGATTAGAAGTGAATGACACAATTCCAAGTGAATAGAATCTTCTATGAACTCAAAAATCTCACATCTTTAGCATTTATTCTCAAGCTTAAGGACTCAAACCTTCTCAACATCTCAAGAAGAGTTTTAAAGAATCTCAAATTGGATTTGCTTTCTTATTTCATTTCATTTGAGATTGTCTTTATGCTTATTGTAAATTTGCCTAACAAGAGCCATCAAATTCTTTACTTTCATGAAGTATTATAAAAAGATTTGGATACACTATTTTTTTGAGTGAGTGAAGAGGATCTCCTTACTCTTATGGTTATAAATTTGTTTATGCCCCCTAGAGCTGTAATCTAAATAACAATTGATAAATCTTGTTATATAAGCCCTTTAGAGCTAAAATCTAAAAGATAGTAATAAACTAAAGTGTTTGTATATTTTCACAAATGGTTAATGAAATCCAACGTTAAGGAACCTTAGAAGAGTAGAGTAGGCGTCAAGGAGTTACCCAAACCACCATAAATCTCTATGTGCTTTATTGTATATTCATGCTTCTATTTTTCTTATTCTCGTATTCTTACATAAGCAACTAGATTAGTTTCCTTACTTGACTTGGGTTACAATATTTGAAATACCCAATTTACCCCCTATTGGGTGCTTGTCATCACCAGGACCTCATGTCATCTAATTCATTGCACTATTCAATCCACAATTGCTGCACACACACCCCAACTCTAGCTAATATAAAGTATTGTTTCCTTTGGGCTCACCAGATCCCATTGGCATGCAAAGCCCGCATGATTTTGTTCCTTTGGGCTAATTCTTTAACCCAAAAAATGCCTTATAATGACTTACTACAGTGCACACTCAACTCCCTAATCTCAAGTCATACCGGTTTTGAAACCAACTATCGTACCAACTTAGCTACTAACTGAGTTGGTAATAGAGTTGATTTAGAAACCAATATGAAGCTAATATGACTTGAGATCAAGGATTTAAATATAACCTTTAATAAGTCATTATGAGACGCTTTTTGGGCTAATTCTTTAGCCCAAAAGGATAACCATGCAGGCTTCTGTGCCAATGGGATTTAGTGCACCCAAAGCAAACAATACTTTAAATTAGCTAGAGTTGGGAGTATTATAAATGGTATCTAAGCTACTTTCTGACCACTGTCATGGGAGTAGATGTTGTGGGCTCACATCGACGTGTGGTAAAAATGATCATGAAATATTTTTGATAATATCCAAGACATTATGAAACACTTTTTGGGTTAAAAAGTTAGCTTAAAGAAACAAAATCATGCAAACTTTACTTGCCCTCAAGATCTGGTGGACCCAAAAAATAATAATACTTCACATTGACTAAAGTTGGGGGTATTACAAATGGTATCAAGAGCTACTTTCTAGCCACTGCTATATGAAATGTGGTGGGATCACATCATATATGTGGTGAAAGAGATCATGTGATATATTTATTGATATCCCAGTCATTGTAAAAAGCCTTTTGGGCTAAATGATTAGCCAAAGCAAGAAGTATGGTAAAAGGAAAACCAAGATATATTTGGTGATATCTAAGTTATTGTGAAATACCTTTTGAGCTAAGGGGTTATCCTAAAGCTGACAATACTTCACATTGGTTACAATTAGGAGTGTTACAGTAATCACATTCTATATGAAAATTCTTAAGCATAAACCAATCCCACCAAAAATTCTAAATCAAACTCATGATCTGCTCTAATACTAATTCTTAAGACTAATGTACTAACCAGTCCAACCAAAAGCTCAATCTATTTATTAAAAGCCTACCTTATCTCTTAATCGATCAGATATAGTGTCCATGCCACTTCATTGTGCTCAGCCCCAACCCCACAACTGCACTACAGGGCAGGTCGCTGCCACACCCAACAGGGTGCGCACCACACCTTTAGAAACCCTTTGAAGCTGTGGTAGGAAGCCACAATGGCAATCAAATAGAAGGAGACCATAACAAGTTACAATTTAGTGATATATTACTATCTAGATTTTGACAACCAAAAGCTTGTACAATCATACTAAAAAATACTACAACAATTGTCTTTTCCTGTTTGCAGAATATCCTCATACTTGGTGCAACCACAAACATACAAGCTTGAGAATACGAACATGTCGAATATTCAAGCTGCGCTAATTTCACCACATGAACATCAAGCAGGCCTGCCATGTCCAAAATCTACAAGACATGCACGAAATTACACACAAGTTTTATTACTATTGTCCGTCAAATTTAGATAGGTAAGGTAGTTATAAATCCAGACAACAAAATAAAAATAAACAAAGAGAATCCATCTGTTGTAATTTTAGATCTCCAAATCGTTTTCAGCCATGAAACCCTTCATTCATAATCTACTGGCATTGAGAAATTGTGCATGGTGATGGATGTGATCGTCAATGAAGGTTGAAATGAAGAAGTATGAGTGATCATAGCCAGGCTGCATTCGTAATATGACAGGTGCATTTACGCTCTTGCAGGCTGCATCAAAATTCTGAGGCATGAGCTGATCATGCAAGAATTTATCATCCTCCCCCTGCATTAAAAAAAAAATGGAGACACTCTGAAACCAGTCATTTCCAGGCATGATTGGGAAACATAGGAAGTATCTTCCACTAAAAATCTTAATGATAAGACCAGTAAAAGCTAAATGGCCCCCCCAGTTATTCATTGAACAAGGACTTCTCGACAATTGTCCATCCTTATCAGGGCTAGCTTAGCAAAATAGACATCTTGGTGACAGAAACGAGAATGAAATGAATGTGCCTGTCCATTCCTAAACTAAAAAAAAAAAAAAAAAATGCCACTTCTCAGGGCAAAACATTAATAGCAAACTGGTGTCCTCAAAGCTCATGTATCCATTTGGCAATCCTAATTTTGAATTAAGAAAGAAAGAACTTGTTTCTGAACAGAAGTAATTCTCAACCTACAAAATTTGAGATTGTGGGCGGCTTTTCCATGTGTCAGATCAAACAAAAGAAAGATGTCCCAGAATGCGTTAGCTGTGTATTATTTAGATGGCTAAGCACAGGCTTTCTGTAGGCACACTGTTTTTGGATTATGCTTCTAAATAGTGTTTGCAATTTCAATAAAAGGGGAAATTTTGCTAACCCAGAAAAAAGATAATTTCCCTAATTTCAATAAATTTTGCTAAATTTTAAAAAATTAAAAATAAAAAAAGTAATAATTTTTCAATGAAACATCCAAATAAACTATAATAAATATAAATATCGCACATTTAAAATAAAACCATCACTTTAAATAACAACATATACAAACTAATGGAAACATATCAATATCACATAAAACGATAAATATTAATAATACACCATTATAGATCTAACTGATAGATTAAATTTTTATATTTTTATAAAATTTAATAATTGTAAAAATAAAATAAAAATACTTTTAATAATTAATTATGAATAAAGTTAAAATAGATAGGTGTATAGTGATTGAAAATATAGGTAATGATGGAAAAAGAGTTGTTGGAGGAAATATATGTCAAATCAAAGCTTGGAAAATGCATTTTCCATGGAGCCATTCCCATTCCAGTTAAATGAACAGCCCCCAAGGGGAAACCACCTTTCAAATGTGCTTTATTCTTTGTTAATCATAGCTAAGGATGCCAAAAATATGGTAGGAATCAATTTTGGGGCTCTTCAAATCAAAGTGGAAATGGACTGAAGACCTCACAGCTTACGCATGCATTGTCACAATTGCACCTCAGGTCTGATGAAATCCTTTAAAAAAAAAATATGTTGTAATGTTGTTGAAAAATGGGTTTCGAACATACTGAATGGGTTTTTGAGGGAGGGGTGTCATCCAAGAGGGAAAAATAGTTTTTGGAGGGATTTACAAATGTTTTATTTCACAACCACATAAAACTCTCAACAAAACTTTCCCCTTCTAGAGAATAGCACGAAATATTGGCAAAAATATTGAGATATTAGCTAAAATATTAATATATTGGCGATATTTTCAAAATTATCTCCTAAGAGAAGCTATTTGTCTGTCCTCCAGCGATAATATATTTCAAAGTTGTCTAAAACAATCATTGACAAAAAGTTCACCAATAAATACGAATTAGTGAACACTGATTCTAACTACAGGGGCATGATTTTAGACAATGAATGAATGGAATGGACTAGACTGGAGTAGTAGAAGCAAGAATCTTACAAAAAATCAATGTGTTACAACAGACCACTGAGGGTGTTTTCTTGCTTTTCTTCAGCCTCAGGAAAATAAGAATTCTTAGACATCTAGTAGAATATTAGCAATTTCTTAAAGGTCACCAATGTCACCATTGAGCCAGCTCATCAACCATTTAGAATTTTAAATTTGCAACATCTAGGGAAACCATAAAAAAGGCAAATGTGGCAGCTTATCTAAAACAAGCTCTGGTTCTAAGCTACTACTAGGTTTGGGAATGGCATAGGCATATATTTTGTTACTTTGAACAATGAACAAACAAAAGAGAAGGGTTATGCTTATTGTTCTATCATCATCATCATCATCATAAGCTATTCTCCTGTCTAAGCGGGCTTGCTACACGAACCCATTACACCACTCTTGTCAATGAGTTGTCTTCAATAAGGCCAATCAATTTCGTATCCTTCCTAAAGACTACGTCTACTTTCCCTCATTTCATTAACTACTTGTTCTACCTTTAGGTTACTTTGTATGGTTTCATTTCTAATTTTATCTTTTCTTGTTTTATTGTTTATCCATCTCAACATCTTCACTTCAACTATATTCATTTAATGTATTTCTTACTCTTTAATTGGCTGATATTCTACTTCACAAAGTATAGTTGGTGTCATAGCTATCTTTTAATATTTTGTATCTCCATAACTTAAGATATGAAATTAAATATCCAATACAATATTTTTGGTTCATTGATATTTGCACTTCTTTTGTTAGTGCTTGCATACATCTCATATGTACTTCTATTATTCATTAATGCTATCGTAGTGTTTTTTATTCTGAATGTGTATTTATATTTATCTTAATTTATCGTGAAGTTAAAATTCTTAATTTTTTCTTTTTCAATTTTTTTTTTGTATTTTATCTATAAAATTACTAATAAAAACAACAATATCTCCAATAAATATGATAATACCTTTTTTGGCAGATCACCAAAAAATTCTAACTTAACAATAACAGAAACACAGAATGCATTTACAATGTGTCATTTATAACACACCAAGATGCTTTATATGCAGGTTATTTTATGGTTCCAACTTCCACTTACTATCAATTAGCCTTCCCTTTGTAATTTAACTCCATCTAAGCGATTCTGATAATTGCAAAGTCCACAGGGGTATCTTTGGTGCTTTACGAAAGGAAGATGCTAGAAGACCTGGTTGAAGAGATGCACTGGATTCATCTTTGAACTAATGAATTGGACGAGAAATTTGGGGGCTCCTATCCTAAATTTGTTCTCCCAAGTAGTATCACAAGGCAGGTTTCTCAATGATAACTAGGTTAATTTGGGCGAAATGTGGTGATAACTAAGGTTTTAGGGCCACATCTAGTTTTCAGCTGAACACTACTACAAACAAAAGATTGCTTGTGAATTTATACAACGGGTATACAGATGCGGAAAGCATGTCTCCTATATGTAGGAAAGAATTACAATCATTGGACCATCTCTTTATCTATTGTTAACTGCTCAGGCAACCCACTCAAGTAGTACAATAATACATTACCTTCATCCCAAGCTCACAAGTGCATGAGTTTACCTTCATCCCAAGCTCACAAGTGCATGAGTTATTCTGAGTTGTTGACTGACTTTTGTGCTAATTGCTACTTCAATTCAAAAGCAACACCTGGATGATGAAAAGTCTGGCCCTTACAGAAACTAATGCCAATGTTTGTGATGGAGGTCACATTCGGAGAAGTTTCAAATGCACTTATGCTAGGTACAAGTACTGAACACAAGGAAGTGGGTTTTTGCATGGGGTGTGAGAATAGGCTTTGAAAAAGAAAATCTGTTACATGGGAAAGGAAAATGATGTTAGAAAATGAAAAGGGGCTATTGAAGAATGATTTTATTAATCTTGTCTACTTTTAGACACTTTTCATCTATAAATACAAGCATTCTAAGCCATGGGAATCAATCTGAGTTCTGATCTGAAGCAAAATAGGTTCTTCTACTCCCTTACCTCTCTTCTCCTCCCCTCCTCTGTTCTTCTTTCCTACTCCTTTTCCCCTTTACTGTTCTACAATAGGTTGGTATCAGAGTCAAACCTGGTAAAGTTCCCATTCGGCTAACAGTTACTGCAACTCTACTGCATATCATTCAAGTTGTTGTTTGCAATCACACAAAGCATCATTTTGAAGAATGTCATCATTCAGTGCTATCCATACAGTATGACCGACATTGTTGCCTATTCAAGGTGGTTTTTTCCGTCATTCAGCATCGTGTTCATGCATAGGCTGCTGTCCACACAATCAGACAATTCTTCCATCAAATTTGGCCCAATCAGCCCAAGTAACCACCAGTGAAAGTGAAGAAAGAACCACAGGCTGCTGAAAACAAAGAAGAAGACACAAAAGCTAGTTGTCTTTGGTGCAGAATGGGATACAGCTATGCCTAAATTAGAGTTTATTTCTTTTTAGGAATGTCATATTTGAGATTTTTTTTATGCATAATTTATGTCTAAGTGTTGATGTGTGCATCAAATGATCAACAAATGGGTTAACTTGATGGGATGGTTTGGATTATAGATTTTATTTGTTTATTTGGGGTTATTAACTTTTATTTATACAGAAGACATTAGGGTTGTGTTAGGGTTTCCTTTTTTTCTTTAAATAGAGATGCTTTACAAGAGGTTTAGACAATTTTAGAATTAAAGAATTATTGATTCAGTCTATGAAATTTTTCCCTTCTCTTTTTTATTCTTTCTCCTAATTCATCTATTGTTTCTCCCCTTTTGCATCTTTTCTCTATTGAGAGAATAGTTCTCTTTCTTCCAAAGTCTTCTTCTTTTTCATTGATTTAGGGCATCCTGTCCTGCATTAGTCTTGGCTGAACTGAGATATCATTTTTTGTCTGTTGTAGTTGACTTCACTCCTTTGTTCAGCATTTTTCTTTTGAACTACTGCATGGGAACCCATCTACTACTGTTGTGTGCAAAACAGGGAAGACAAACTTTAAACAGAATTTTACTCTGTTTCAGACCCAGAATTCTATTTCTGTTTCAGATCCAGTCCCTTTGAAAATTTTAGTTTGACTTAAATCAGTCTTTAGCTCTTGGAAATAAATTGTGATGTGAACCGACTACTTGAAATCTGTTACAGACAGACCCATTAAGTGCCAAAATGGTACAGAAAGCCTCCAACTGATGGAATATTACAGAGCAACCCCTCCAGTTGCTGAAAATTGTAAAAAAGCCCTTGGAAATAAATTGCGATGCGAACCGACTACTTGAAATCTGTCACAGACAGACCCATTAAGTGTTAAAATCTTACAGAAAGCTTCCAACTGATGGAATATTACAGAGCAACCCTCCAGTTGCTGAAAATTGTAAAAATGCCCTTGGAAATAAATTGCAATGCGAACCGACTACTTGAAATCTGTCACAGACAGACACATTTAGAGCTAAAACGGTACAGAGAGCTTCCAACTGATGGAATATTACAGAGCAACCCCTCCAGTTGCTGAAAATTGTAAAAAAGCCCTTGGAAATAAATTGCAATGCGAACCGACTACTTGAAATATGTTACAGACGGACCCATTTAGTGCTAAAATGGTATAGAAAGCTTCCAACTGATGGAATATTACAGAGCAACCCCTCAAGTTGCTGAAAATTGTAAAACAACCTTAACTTTTGAAATTTCAGAAATGCCCTTCAATTTCAGAATTTTCAAAATACCTTTCAGGTGATTGGGAACGCTTTTAGGGGTCTTCTAACAAATATACATAACTACATATCTTCCATTTTGACATTCAGGTTAATTCTTTATCTGAAAGTAAATGGTTTAGTTCTGAGATTTTTTAATTTTTGGCAGTAGATTAAAATTTCATTGAAAGCTGTAATTTTTTTCCTATATTAACATTGCCATCATGGTTTCCAATGCAAAACTTGCTTCCAAGATGTAAAATTTGTCCAAGAGCCAAGAAACCTTTGTGCAAAGACAAGTTCAAATTCAAGAAGAAAAAAAATCCCTTGAGAACCGAATGCAACACATTGAAAATCAAATGACCGAGATGACCAAACAATTAAATCAAATTAATCAAAAACTTAATGCATGAGTTATTGAATTGAAAGTTTAGGAAATTTCTCTTATTCCTTGTTTCCTTTCTTAATCTTTCTCCTAAATCACCCAGTTTTCTCCCCTTTCATCCCTTCTTTCCCTTATTGAGATGGTCTACCTCTTTCTTCCAAAGTCTTCCCCCTTTTGATTCAATTATCTGAGTTTAGGGCATCCTATCCTACATCACCATGCATCTAAGTGAGGCATGTTCTCACCTGATGAATTAAGATGGGAGTCAGAATTTTGCCAGACTTCTTGACCAAGCAAGTTGCATCATATTCCTGCATTTTCATAGATTAACAAGAATATTCATTCTTTTGTTTTAGCTCAGAACCAAGCTACATGAAATAAGAATGCATGAAAAGATACCTCCCAATCTGATCTATTGCCGCCCAGATAGTTTGAGAAAGCCTTCTGACCCCACGGACAGCTTATAGGATTTGAAATTGGTGCAAAGGCAGACACTGACTGGATATCATGTGAAAAGCAACATAAAGCACACTAGTTTCAACTACTAGAAGGAACATTCTATAATAGCACACTGCAAAGAAATTCTTTAGAATTAGGATTGAAAAAGAAGTTACCTTGTACTTATCCATATTTTTCAAGAAAATCGTCAAAGCTCCATGGCCTCCCATTGAATGCCCAAAAATGGATGCTCGTGAGGTATCTAGCTGTTGAAAATGTTCACTCAGAACTTTTGGCAATTCCTTTACAACATAGTCATACATTCGCCAATTTTTCCACTTCTCCTGGGTAGCATTTAGATAAAATCCAGCACCTAGGGGAAAAGACGGAGCAAAGTAAGCCGTCATTCCTAGGTAGCAGGCAAAGAACTCTGCAAGTAAACATGATCATGTGCATATGCCAAATATCACAATTAGTAATAATCTGAATTAGTTATTCAACCATCTAACACAGGCTTTTCTAGCTAAATTGTCATGCAGTGTGGACTTGAATTGAGTCTACAAGTTTTGAATATTCATGAATTAGAAAGAAATTGCAGATGATTCAAGAAGTTCAAGAAGTAACTTTTGAGTTCGTGATCAATTATTACATATATCATGTACCCTGCTGGTTGATCAGCCCAGGGTATCAAAAGTTCAAGCAGCAAAACAAAAGCAATAATATCCTATGGCTCTATAACAGTCACTCACCTACTCCAAAGTCCCAGCTGTCTGACTCTCCTTCCACATTAAGGCCTCCTGAGGACCAAAAAAAATTGGAAAGATCAAATAAAGATATTACCAGGAATAACTTTGTGAATAATTGCATTGGGTGTGAGTGGAGAGGGGGCAGCTGCTCAGGATAGAAGCACAAATTTATAGTAAATATGCAAGTGAATGCTAGAAACAAGAACTTATGTACATCTGGACATCTAGAGGATTAAACTATTCATGGAAGCAGAACAAGATGTGCAGGCACTGAAATCTTATGATTGCCCATATAAAAAGGATATGCAGTGATAATGATGCTTGTGATGATGAGAGAACAACAATGATACCAACGACGATGTGCAAGTGAAGAAAAGCAGAAATCATTAGGTAACTACATTAGATGATAAATCCTAATTTAATCAAATTGTTTAGAGGCAATTTATTAATTGATTCAACATATAATTGGATTTACAAATATCCAATTTCGAAATGAGTTATGCCAATAGTTTTATTTTGAAACACAATTTCCAACAATCCATGAATGAAACCTATGACAGTCTCCTTCACAACAATTCCCTAGTAAAAATAACCACTACTTCCCAAGAAATCCACAGCTCGTAATAGTTTACTTTTTTACAATGCCATTGCCTTATCAAGACAACGGAATTTGTATATTATTTTATAGCATTCCTTCATAAAACATTTAGGTATCTCTTCCTCCCTCCATAAAAACATTGTCAATCCCAAACTAATGAAATCTATAATAGAATTCTACAGCAAATTGTCATTCCACATATTTAAGTATGCTGTGCCCCCATTTCTTCCCTCTGAAGTTCCTGACGTAACCACAGAAGCAGTGGAAGGAGAGAATCAATTATGTGTGCATGGTGATGGTGTAGTGGAGTGAATTTGCATCCACTTGCTTTAGTTTAAATAGAGATGTCTAGGATATTGTTTCAATCAAGATGCCCCCATAAATATATCCAAAAACGCATTTTTTCAGCCCATTGGGCAGCCATTGAGGTGCGTATAATCATCATACATTTTGCATATAGAATTTCAATAGAGACAATCAGTATGTCATTCACACTTTCAACTGAGAAACTTTCAGACCCCAGACTTTCTAGTCTTGGGTGTTTGGTGTGGCTTAAATTGGATGAACAATTGATCCTTCCAAATTGGCTGGTTCATATTATCTTTATATGCCAAAAGCCTTCTAATTGGTATGTTGAATGAATTACAAATTGTATTGTCTTAAATACTAAATTGGGATATGAGAACAAACTTAACCTTTAATAAATAAATAAATAAAAACATTTTGCATTTTTACTAGGAAGATCAACAACTAAAGCTATTTGCTCACTCAACAACGATTGAAAAGATATTACAAGGTCTTTATTGACACATAGAAAGCACCTGATAAGGTCTCCCTAGAGTTCTTTCATTGGGTGTTGGACAAAGAAGTGGATATATTGTCATGTCAAAGCATATTTAAGAGGAGCAATAATGAAAGTGAGAAAGAGCAGACAACTAAGTAACTACTTAGTGATTGTATTTAAGCCTGTGGAAGCTAAAAATGAGAGTCGTCACCAACTAGATAGTTGGGATGGAGTAGTTTTAACCAGTGAACACATTATCGATATTATCGTCGATAATATCGTTTTAAGGGATCATCGATAAAAAAATACACTGAAAATCGATAATATAGGTAGTTTACCTATTTTATCGATAATATCATAATATTGTTCAGGATGTAGACTGTGCGCCCATTCGGACGTTGTGAGCGCCCTACACCTTGTTGTGAAGATTTTTTCCACCCGAAATCAATTCTCCTACCTTTTAACAGCCAAATCGAAAGCTCCATTTACATTTTTGGGTGAGAATAACTGCATTTGGAAGATCGAAAAGGAATTTTTTGGGCCAGACGTTAGAAGGCTTTGAAGGTAAAAAAATTCATGATTTTTGTAACTAGATCATGTTTTTTCTGTTCGAAATCAATTGCTAGCATCAAAATTGAAAAGCCATTTGTGGTTTAAGCATGAAAATCTGTCTGATTTGTGGATTTAGGAATGAACATGCGATTTGGGGAAAATTCACAAATCATTTGATTCATCCCAAATAAGCCAATGTTTGTATATAAAAGCATAGATTAGGTATTAGATCTGTTAAAAAAAGTTATTTTCAACAAGATTTATTTATTTTTTTGAAAATTACGAATTTTGGAGGAAAAGCCTAAAATGTTATTTCTTTAGAAAAATAATGTTTGGATCATAATAAAAGCTCTAGAACTAGATATTTTAAGCAATAATCTGTATGGAACATATGTATACAGATTTTTTATTTTTAAAATTTTAAATTTTAATATTAAATATAATTTTTATTAAATAAATAAATAATAAATTTAGTATCATAGCCTTATAAATATAACCAGAAAAAAATATTTGAGATAATTTTTTATGTATCACAGATTTTTAAATAATTGTGAAAAATATTTTTTTTTCTAAAATTTGTAAATATGTTTCTTGATTGGTTTTGAATGTGTAAAATCCTTTTTAGACATTGGTGGATGCATACAGTGTAAAGTCCTTTTGAATGTGTTTATATTTATCATAATTTATTACAAAGTTTCATAGAAAATGTTTTAATTTTTCTTTATTTTTCTAATTTTTTTTCTATTTTACTGATAAAGTTCCCGGAAAAAAAGATAATATCTCCATTAAAAACGATAATTTCTTTTTTCTCGGGCTATCTATAAATAGGTATTTATCGATAATATGAACATTGGTTTTAACTAACTGGTCCACAGAGATGAAGTGGCTAAATGCTTGGTTATATGGTGGGAAGGTTTTAAGCACCCACCACACCCTACTTGGTCTCTAAACAAAGTGTTTGATTCAAGACCTGATCAGGGATAGGCTAATTACTACTACTGTCAAAGACAAAAATTGGATTGGACATTTTAACAAGCACAATGCATGCATAAATGAAATTGAAAATAACACACCAAAGCAAGCAAGCGATATGACATAAACATTACATAAAAATATGGCCAATCTAAAAAAACGGAGTAGAATTCACAAGACTCTTCAGAAACTCATTTACTTCCACAGAAATGTGCTTCTTCCAAAAATGCACAAGGATCGGTTGATTGGAGATAATCCTCCCAAATTCTTACTAAGAGGCCATTACCCACAATTCCCTTCAAATTAGGCAGTACCCCTCATCGTAGAAGTTGGGAGAGCTATCTTCCTTTCTTCTTTCTCCCATCTTCAATCTCCTTCCAACCCTTATGAGAGATTTAGCCAAGGATTGGACAAATGGTGATTGAAGCAGAGTTTATTTTCTTCAATTTTCTGACACACCAAATGCAGAGATAACCGTCTATTTATAGATTTCTAAAATGGCATTTTAGTGATTTTTCTGATTTTATTCCTTTTCTGAATTTTTTATGCTTTCATCCTTTCTCATTTTTTTTTTGGGTCCAGGCATAATGGTATGGAATACCAATAACACCCAAAACCCTCCACCCTATTTACAAAAGTTTTTTTTTTGGGGGTGGCTTGCGTCAATTCTGCTTCCACTAGCCACTTCTAGAACCCATGGTTCAATAAACCATTCACTCTCTTTTCTCTCAATTTTCTGCTTTTCAAACCCCTCCCTAATCATCATGATATCAGCCAGCCTGGGTTCGGATTCAATTTGTTCTTCTATTTCCATCATCATTTGCTTTGCTGTGTCTTTCTTCTTTATAACCATCTCCTCTTTGCTTATATTACCCTCTTCAATCTCATCCTGCACCATGAAGCTATTAGTAGCATGCTCAGGACAACCATGTTCCAGATTCAAGGAGGAGAGCACCTGGGAAAGCTGTTCCTGCATGATCTTCACTAGGTTAGCATTTATGATTCCTTTCCGCAAAAAGGTCGTTGCAAAAAGATTATGCCACTTTTCTGGTTTCTGTTTAAACCCTAGTCTAGTTGCTCCTTTATGGCATTTAGTTTTAATCAATTTAGTTCTCCCTTTGTGCTTGGCCTTGAATTGGAACAACATTCGATTAGTGAATAGAAATACTGGGTCAACTTTCTTAGGCAGCTTTGCTACTTTGCTCTGAACTATCTCAAACTGAAAGCTATGATAGGGAATGTCATCAACGAGTGCTCAATTTAGACCACAGGGACGTTTGCTTCTAGTGGTATTTCTAACTTAGTTTTTGCTAGCACTACAATTACCTAGTTTTGGACTGGAAATTTTATCCTTTGATGCAATGTTGAGGGTATAGTTTTCGCCTCATGTATCCATGACCTTCCAAGAAGCAAATTAAAGGATGCAGGAACATCCAACACCTGAAAGGAAGTTATGAATTTTGTGGGCCCAACGACAATTTCCAAACCAATCTCACCAACTGCTTCCTTCTTTGAGTTGTTGAAGGCCCTTACAATCATGTTGCTTTGTCTGATGCACTCAGTATAAACACTCAAGGTGTCCAATGTTCTTTTTAGGACAGACATTCAACCCTGACCCATTGCCATTCAAAAGTCGTGGAATCCTCTAAATCCGCGTATTTTATGGAGATACTCAATGATCGGTTGTCAGTCTTCCTCCCCTTTGGTAATTCATTGTTGTTGAATGTTATTATCTGGGGAGACATGATTTGTCCGATCATATGGGCCACAGTTTCGGGTGTTGTTTCTTTGGGCAAATGAGCACCATTCTATTCCTCGACAATTTTTTTCCTGTAGGCCTCTAATGTCATCAGGAGTTCACAAATGAATATTTGGGCTGGGACACTCCTGAGATGGCTAGTCACATCATATCCTTCTGCTTTCAGAGTGCTAGATGTGCCTGCATTCTTTTCCTCTGCTTCATTCTGGAAGAGCACTCTCCCATTCCCATGCTTTTTATAGACACACCCATAGGGCATCAGATTGGCTATTTCATTGATGGGGGAATATTTGAGTGGTACTACATTGGGTATCCAAAGGTGAAGCTAGATTCAAAACCACCTTCCATATAAAGTTTTTAGTTTGTTTTTGTTCATCTGCAACTTGCAAAACCAACTTCTTGCCTCTCTTACTCAAATCAAACTGTTGGTTTTGTTCTCCTGACCAATTTTATCCCATTACCATCACAGGCAGCCTTTATTCGCATTCACAGGGTTTTTTGTTTGCCACTCTTGACTGGTCATGCAGGATGGTATGCAAAACTAACCGTTGCGGATCATCACCTATTCACTAAAATTGACGAAAGATTGGTATGATAACTCTCTATTCAGGTACCTGTGAGATAGGCTTCATGGTCATTTCTGTCCTTTCCTTCTTTGCTACATTTATATTTCTTTCATCTCTGTCAATCCATCTTGCCGGATTAACCCTACTTGGTCCCTCAATGAAATAGACCATGGTTGATCCTGAAGATGAGAGATTTGTTAAGTTTAACCCGTTAACTGACTTGATTTTGATGATGAAAACTATGCAATAGCCAAGTTTTAATGATGAGCAAACAAGTGAGTGAGAAATTTAGAGAACTAGCAAGCTATTCTCAAAAGTATTTTAGAAACAAATTGATAAAACAGATAAATGCACCAAGGAAATAGGAATTTAGTGATTTGTCATGAAAAACAGATTATAAGAAGCCTAAACAAATCACATCATAAGTTTCAAAGGAAGAAAATCATGTAGATGCTCAAAGATTATAAGTTCTGAACTTCAGAAGAAGTTTCAGAGTGATGAACACAGCTTTGAAATTACATTGAAAGAGTTCAGAAGACACTTTAAAAGATTCTGAGGACTTCAAAGGACATTTCAGAGGCTTCATGAAGTAAAGATCAAAGTTTGAAAACTCCAAAGGCAACTTCAGAGGAAAGGTCGTAGGTCTGAAGATCGTTTTTGAAGTATAGAACAAGTCTGAAAATTTCAGAAGAAGGAATCCAAGTTTCAGAGGTTTGAAAGATGATCTGGAACTTAGTTCAGAACGTAAAAGACTTTCAGAGGATCCTTAAGAGGATAGACTTCAGCTTCAGAAGTTTGTAAAGCTAACCATTAGTGATAGTTGAAGTTGTTAACGTTCAAAAGAACTTTAAGAGATTGGAAATCGACCTTCAAAGGTCTGAACAGCCTTACTGAAACGCATTCCACGTACCAAGCAGAGTTCAAAAGTCTGAATGGAGGCTTCAGAGCTCTTAAATTTAATGCATCAATGGTAACTAACAAAGCTATGAGATCATCAAAGGTTTGAAGTGCATTCGCTGGAAATGTATGTTTGAGTACAGAAAACACAAGTTAAAACGGTCAAAAACTTCCCAAAAATGCTACAACTGCCATTCTATGTTCCAAAGCATATAAATAGAAATTCAAATCTCTAGAACAAGTTAGTTGAATGAATTAAAAGAGCATTTACAAAGCTTTCAAGTTTTCTTCTAGGTTTCAACTCCCACTGTGCAGAACTCTGAATCAGCATTCAAAACTCAATCATCATCAAACTTTAAGGAGTTTGAAAGTCTTACTTTCATTGCAGAATCATTCATTTATTTGTTTTTAAATTTTGTATACATTTGCCTAAGTAAGAAACATTCTTAATTGTACGAGTTATTTACTATTCTCATTTCTGCAAGTAAGAGGCTTACAATTTTTTGTATTAAATTCAGCAAGTAAGAAGAACTTACTGGGATTGTAACAGTTGTCGGTGAACTATGAAAAACCAACTTTTATCTGATTGACAAGTGTTAGTGGAACCTGAGTGCAGTAAAAAAGATTGACTTCTAGAAGTGGAGTAGGAACCCCGCTTAAGCCGAACCACTATAAAACAAATAGTCTTCTGCACTGTTTGATCTTTTCATATTCTATTTGCACAAAGAATTTTTATTTGGCCAAAGAGTTTTTTGAAAGCTCAATTCACCCCCGCTCTGAAGCTACCTTAAGTAAGAGACCAATAGGATTTTCATGTTGAGGCAACAGATTTTGTATGGCATTGTTTGGTGCTATGGGGGGTGTTGCCAAATCTACTTTTACCACATCAATCAAACCTTGAATAGCATGTTTCAATCCCAAACATCTTTCGGTCCTATGCCCCTATTCTTAGTAGAAAGCACAATATGCATTTGCGTCGTACCATTGGGATAGTGGGTTTGGTGGTGGGTGAGGCCTCCTCAATTCCAACATGCCCCTCTCAACTAGCAAATTCAAAAGATTGGGATATGACATAGGTAGTTGGGTAAAATTTCTTCTTGACCTCTAGGTTGGTTTCCTGGCCACTACTGCCACTTGCCTCTTATTCACCCCTTGTTCCACCTGCGGACTCGCTTGGTTACTAGCAGCAGGTGTAATTTGGGCAATGGTATTAACTTCCACAAATGTTGATGCAAAGCCGTTGTTACCAATTTTGGCTTTGGGTTTCTTTTTCCTCTAATACCCTGCAACCTGATTTCGATGTGGGTTGCAAGGGGTAATTTTTCCATTTTGATCCATTTTTCAATTCGTGCCCCCATCATATTGATGAGAGATGTGAAATCAAGTTAGCAATGAATCATTAGGTATCTTACCAATTTTGGGTTGCAATTTTGGGCCACCACAGTCATTTGTTCTTACTCTAGCATCAATTCCATTAGTTAAGCAACCATAGCTCTTACCATTTTCGCATATGCCGTGAAGGTTTTATCCGGCTTCTGTTGCATGGTATACAAATCCTCCTTCTATAAGACATCTTGATTGAATGCATATTGCTTGAAAAATGAAGAGGCCATATGTTCCCACAATCTCAAATTGTTGGGAGCTAAAGAGTGGAACCAAGTAAGGGCTGGTCCATTCAAACTTTTGAGAAATAGCAAATCATCAATCCATCATCGCCACTACATTCACTCATGGCGGTGCAATAACTCCGCAAATGCACTTTATGGGGGCTTCTCCTGAATATTTCCGAAACGCCCAGCTATTGAAAGTTGGATGGTAAGCGAGATCAGTGGAATACAAAAAATTATCTAAAATTTAATGACCTCAGGGATCCTTTTTGTATTTGTCTAATGGTTTCTTCTAATCATGCGACAGTAGCATGTAAATCATCGTTAGCACAAGCTTCCCTATGATCCACCTCTTCATAATGACCATATTGATTTTGATGTACTACATGAACTTGGAAGCGTTATTGATGATCTACTACTGTTGTGGCTGATGGATTAGGAGGACCGGTTTGTGCCCCCCTGAGTTTGAAGCGTTGGCTAAGTAGTTTGCCCCAACTGAGCCATAACTAACTCAATCTTTGCATATTTTCCCGCATACCATGCATTTCTTCTGCCAACATGGTGACTTGTTTCTCTGTTGATAAGGCTCTTGATGTCTCATTGACCCTTGAAGTTTCGGGCTGCTGACTTTCCATTCTCAACCTAGTTTGAATTGGACTTCTTACTTGGAGATGGATTTTTCTCACATGCCTCCTGTGCTCTATGATGCATTCAATGTAGTTTACTCCCTAAAACTAAATTGTCCCTTATCAAATCTAGCAATTTCTTTGCTCGGACATACTCCCCAACCTGAACTAAATCTCAGTACTTAACAAACGACTTTGCATCAAGCAACCTTAACACACTTATACCAGACTTCAAGCTATTGCAGACCACAGATTCTAGACTTCTTCCTCTTGCTAGGTTCTCTCAACTATATACCTCTCAAGTCTAGTAAACTAAACTTGATCACCAATACTTGTTGTAGAGAATGCTTTTCAAGAACCTTTACCAACTGTCAATGACATGGCGGCATTCCTTACTCACGCACATGTACCTAAATGCTCCATGAGCAGTATGAACCTCAAATGCAGATGCTAATGCAGGCTTCCACTATCTCTTTGGTTTACAGATAACAGAAGCAAGCCTCTTAAGGCAGGAAAGCAAAGAAGAGTATAAAGGTTCAAGCAACGATGAAAGATGAAAATTCTTTTTGCTAAAACAGCTCCACTTCTGCTGCTCTGGTCTTCAATCAATCTTCAATCTTTATCCAAATTCCTTCTTGTGAACTTCAAAGGTTCCAACAGAGGATAGACAGCAACCAACTCAATGCAGAACACAACCAGCTGGTTCCAGCAGTAAACACAACTTGCCTGAAACAATCTTGACACTTAAGGCTAAATAATCAAACAATTGTTGCAAAGAAATAGATATCTAGATCTTATGTATTGAACTGAAATAAGGAAATCAAAAGAGGAGAGTGGTAAAATGACAATAGTGTTGGAACTGGGATTGATCCAAATCGCCTCCTTCTACAGCTTCACGAGTAGAGAGGAAAGCCCCCAATTGCAGCAAATGGGATGTGACAGAAATATTTTTTTAACAATCCCTCGATTTCCAATTCCAGTTAATAGATAAGATGCAGGATAAGTAATTATTGAAACAAAGTCTGATTAAAGGGTCCCTTCTCAAGAACAGACTTGAATTGACTAATTAAACCATCAGTTGAACACATGAGCAAACAAAAACAAACCTCAAAGATAATAGATTAATGACTCCACTATCAATTCTCAAAAAGGCACAGATAAAACTACTTCAGGCCAAGCCACAAAAGCTTTCTCTGGTTAGAAGGCCTCAAATTACCAAACCTCCCCAAATCACAGAGAAACAAAGCACCCACCACTATCTCAATCAACAAAATGAAGCTAAGGTCAACAGAAACTTTCAGTGATACCCTGATTTTAGCAAAACCAAAGCACCAGAGATTTCAAAGACAACAATCAAAGTGCAGATTAGCAGAAGTTCATAACACTGCTTTAATCTGGAATGAAAACCAGATAAACAACTAGTCACCTTAGCCTAAATGCTCAATAGGGCACTCCCTCTCCAGATATGCAAAAGCCTCCAGGTAAAACCATTCCAGGCCAAATCAAACTTAGACTCGTCATTCTATTGAACTTCCTATGGCCAAAATGCATCAAGGACATTTAGAGTCCTCACAATGATTCAACATAAAAGTTCCCAGCAATGCCGAATGAAAGGAAAGGTTAACTCAAACTTTCAACATATTCAAATCCCTGGATTAAAACATATGCCAGCAACTTATAATGTTTTGATCAAAATTCGCTCCTAATCAGTATTCATAACTATGCACAAATGCAGTCGGGTATTCAAAATCAGACACCTTGTTCTATGAGTCAAGCAATCCTCCCCAGTGGAGTCACCAGATTGTGAAACTGAAAATGAGAGTCACCACTAACTAGATAGTTAAGATGGAGTAGTTTTAACTAATTGGTTCACAGAGATGAATTAAGTGCTTGCTTATGTGGTGAGAAAGTTTTAAGCGCCCGCCACACCCTTACCTGATCTCAGAACAAAGCATTTGATTCAAGACCTGACTAGGGATGGGCTAGTTACTCCTATTGTCAAAGACGGAAATTGTATTAGACATTTTAACAAACACAACACATGCATAGACAAAATTGATAATAACACTGAAGCAACCAAGAGAAATAACATTAACATCACACAAAAATATGGCCAATCAAAAACAAGGAGGGAGAATTTACCAGACTCTTCAGAAATTCATTTGCTTCCACAGAAATGTGCTTCTTCCAAAAATGCGCAAGGATCAATGGATTAGAGATAATCCTCCCAACTTTGCACTCAAAGGTCATTACCCACAATTCCCTTGGAATCAAGTAGTACTCCTCAGCCTAGAAGCTAGGAGAGCTATCTTCCTTTCTTCCTTCTCCCATCTCCAATCTCCTTTCAACCCTCACAACAGATTTAGTCAAGAGATAGACTAGTGGTGATTGAAGCAAAGTTTTTTTTTCTTGAATTTTTGAATTTTTGGACCCCCCAAATGCAGAGATTAGCCCTCTATTTATAGATTTCTAGGGTGGCATTTGGGTGATTTTGGGTTCTGGTTTGGGGATGTTGGGTTCTGGTGTGGCCAATCATGATCAAAATGTAACTAATCGCCCCAATAACTAGCTTAAAAAAATGCTTTACCAAGAATAAGTACCAATGGGGTGGCAATTTAGTGATAAAGAAGGGCCATCAGCCCGATGTAAGTTTAGGTTCGATATTAGTTGTTGATTCTAAAACAAGCTTTATGGCAAAGCTTGAAACCAAGCAAAATTAGGTAATGAAATGGATGTGCAAGTACAAAAAAAGGGTAGCAATGAAAACACACAAGTACACACAAAGCTTATAATAGTTCAGGCCAAGTCAACACCTACTTCACTCTCTAAGGTATCCCAACCAAGTTCTACTATTTAATATGAAATCACACCTCTCTTGGTTTTACCGATAACACCAAGAACTCTTATAACACCGCCTAGTTTCTCCGAGCTTACTAGGAAACTTCTACAATATGTCACTACTACAAGGATCTCCCTTTTTAGGTAGCAGAAAACCAAAAAACTCAAATAAAGATTGTACAAGCAAATGTCTCTAAATAGGCTAATATATATGCACAAAATAAGCTTAAGGATAAAGAATATTCAATGAATACAAAGTGTTTAAGACTCCTCATGCTAGATTTGATGTAGCTTGAAGCTCGTTAAATGTTGAGGCGCAGTAGAGTGAATGCACTTGGAAGCTTATGAGATTTCTTGTGAATGCACCATTTTTAGCTCATGAAACCCTCAAGAAAAATCTCATTTCTCTTCAATGGAACTTGTATTTATAAGTTTCCAAGAGGTTCTTGACCGTTTAAAAAAGGACCATTGAAAAATAGCAGTTGGATGCCTTTTTGAAATTCAGCATGATACAATCAATCAATAAGGTTAGGATTGGCTTGACCCAACCCGATTTACACCCTTACCTCCACCAGTGCCTCCATTGTCATCATCGTCATCAACATCATAATCATCACAACCACCACCACCAACAACAACAACTCCATTTTGTGCCCTAGACGATGAAAAATCAACCAACGATTGCTGAGAAGCAGAACCTCCCTTATGAACTAACTGGGTCTAAGATCTAGACAACAGATTCAAGGCTTCTTCTGGAATTCGCTCTCGTTATAGCACTCCCTCTACATCTACCTGTTGTTCACGAGCTTCTTGAGCAATTGCTTTTGCTAGGGCACCGTTCCATTTATCTAGATTTTTTGATTTCAAACTTTCGTTATAACGGATCCTCTCTGGAATCTTCCTCCAAATATGCATTTGTCCAAGCACCATCAAATCTAGAGAGTCTTCGAGCTACTTATTCTCATCCCGTAGTAGCCTCTCCTGTAGCCTCATGTTATAATAACAAAATATAAGGTTTTTGAGCTTCTCAAACTCCATTTTATTCCTTCTATGGGTATGGATAAGGAAGAATCTGCTCCCGTTTCGTTCACAAGGTAATGAAGACACTGTTTGGCTTAAAATTCTAACCGCATTAACCTGAGTGTTGGGGTCTCCATACCATACAAATTTCATTATTTACCAATTCAAGATGATGTTCGAGTACATTTAAAGATTAAGTATATATGTGAGCAAGTCGTCATCATTTAGCTTTAAATGAAACAATTACATATATAGTTTTTCATTACGATTCAACAGCCATTGCCTTTCCAAATATACCTCTCCCTTCACTAAAAGCCACCAATTGTCAAAATAGAATCAATAGATATAATGATCAATCTATCTTATCAAATGAAATAAGATCATGAAATGTCTTCAGTAGACATCATAAGTAGCTTAACTCAATCCCAAAGTCACCAGCATTAGGGTGATTAGAAAATAACTTCTCAAAAACCTAAAATATTACACCATTCAACTCCATATCGAACCAAGGTGATGATCATAATGGTATTTTGGCTTCAAAAAATATACTGCAATAATAAGATTACAAGTAGACCTGAGAACATAAATAGAAACCTCACTTGAATACGTTATTATTCATAGAAGAGAATTCACCAGTTGCATATAATGGATAACAAAGCAAATACTTTCATTGATCATCTATAATGGTAATCATCCATTGCTCACCTCTCACATTTTATCTATGGACTTCCTTTATAAAATGGAATGCCTCATAAAAAGCACTTATATTAGGGTATGCCTTGCCATCAACCACTCGCAAGACTATATAGGAGTTCTAAACTACTCAATATCCATCGCACTTTATCCCATAAGGAAGCCGTCATAATGATTCTTTCCACCTCCGTCCCTTTCTTACCATATGTATATCTAGAATAATGCCACACATCAATGTTAAATGTCGTATTGAGTACTTGGCTGGCATTTCATAGACTATTCAATTCAAAATAATTTATAGCAAATCGGATCTTACATGGATGTGTAATCTCTTCTTTAATCAGAAGCTTCCTGAAATAGTGCCTTCACCCAACTATGGTTATAGATGTATTTAGTTATCTGGTGCCCTACTCTATCACATTACATACACTCTGTCACCGACCAACATCCTATAAAATGAGATCAATACATTGTGTTGCATAAGGAATCCAATACAAAGGCGGTTTTTGCTCCAAAGCTTTCCCAGATTTCTTAAATGCATTACCATTATCTATAATGATTTGCACCACATGATACTTTGAACCATGGAATTTGATCTACTTCTTAATCAAACCTTAAGTATAAATGCATCTTTGATATCCCTAAATGCATCTATGGAATTACAGAACATTATGATGCCTCGACAATACAACATAAAGTTGATGATACTCAGCTTAATAGGGCCTGTTCACCCATCACCCATTATAGTTAAATGATAAGTTTTTCATGCATAAGTCATTCCTTTCATCCAGTTCTTCATATTCTCGTTCTGCTGATCAAAATATGTTCCCCCAATCTGGTGTCCTGAAAGAAGCGGCACATTTTCTCCTTCCATCAGTGCAACTTGAATCATATTTTTAAATAGCACACTATCTACCAAATTCAGAGAAACAACACAATAAATGAAAATTTGAGACACATGAGATCTAAGATTTCTCACACTATCTCTACTCTTCTAATAAATCTAAATCATCTTCTTTTGTAAGCCACCAACCTGTTTATACAACTTAGGTTTTGTTCTCCTCATAGATGAAGTACAACTCAAGAACTTCAATATACCCGTTGTCTCCCTCCTTCATCCAACCCCCCTTGCATGTTCCCCCCTTCAACTTCCCTTGTAGACCCATGAAAAGCAAGTCTATCCATCTTCAATCTGTTTTCCTCCTCTAGCACATTGCGTCGCATTGTTAGCCTCCCTAGTCCTGCCTAAACTACTCCCTCTCATTTCAACCATCATCATCATCCTCATCCACATCATAATGAAAACAACCTAATTCAGTTGCAATCTCTTTCTCCTTCTGCTTTCAAACCTTTCTGCTAATTGCACCCAACTGAATAGCCTCTCTCGTTAGTGTTGTAACTTCCTTAGGCACCTTTGAATAATTTTCTAATATTCGGACTTGTCTAAGCCAAGAGCTCCTTTAGTTTAGTGATCCCCCTTGACTTTATAACTTGCTGGCAATAGTTGCATTCAACTCCAAACAAGTTGCATGGAACCAACTTCCCAAGTTCACAAACAAAATCTTGAAACTTAGTTTTGCCCATACTCCCCTCATTAACCTTGTCAGTTGCATCTACAAATTCTAACCTAAAATATATGAAATTTAAAAATAAAAAAGAAATTTTTCTTATCTCATCCATACAATATTAACACCTTTAAGACTTAAACATTATTGAACATATAAATCTTCATAACATATGCAACAAAAAATGTCTAAAAAAGACTCCAAACACTCTAAACTAAACAAGAAACATAACCTAGAAGTTTTCGAAAACAATTTATTTTTCCACAATTTAAAAAAAAAAGGATATTTAAAAATTCGAAATAAATAAAAAATAAATTATATAGGAAATTTTTCCTTCACATTTGTAATACTATTATACTAAACACTACATATGCTAATATATCTATGAAATAACACAACCCATTCTAATTTATTAACTATTTATTTAATAAATAATTGAAATTAATTTTAAATTATAAAAAATAAATATTTGTATCCATACAAATATATGCTTAAAATAGCTAGGTATGTTGCATTTACCCTACTCTAAACATTGCTTTTTTAATAAAATTTCATTTTAAGTTTTTTCCCCCAAAATTCCTAATTTAAAAAAATTTTAAAGTGGAAATCATTGTTTTCAAACAAATCTAGCATGTTATTTCTGTTTCCAAGCATAGCAATAGTTTATTTGAGATAAATCAAATGATCTAAGATTTTTCCCAAATTGCAAATTGCACATTCATCCTTAATCTCAACAAATCCATCAAATTCTACTATTGAAATTTGTTTTAATCTATATAAATCAAAGCTATAATTCATTACATATTACAAGCAATTGATTTCAAACAAAAAAAAAAAACAAGAGAAAGACAAAGGAAATAGAATTTCCATACCTTGACAACATCTAAAGGTCCAAGTTGGACAATCCGAGTTTAGTCATCAACAAACAAGTTTTATTATTCCAAATCGCAAATAGACTTTTCAATTTTGATAATATTGTATGGGAAAGATGGATTCGAGGAGAAAAAACTAAGTTTTGGGTGCTCTAGAAGCAAAACAATGTCTGAATGTAGCGTTTTTATGTCCAAATCTATAATATTGGTCAACCTTACCAATATTGGCAATTTCTCTCATTAAAATTGTATATATCATAATATTATCGATAATATCAATATTCATGGAAAAATGCTGATAATATAGTTTTAAGGGTATTTGTTGTTTCGATGAATGGGAGAAACGTTATTATTGTCGATAATATCGATATTATGAACACTAATATACCTTCGTATTTCTTCTGCATTTTCCATATCTACCAAAACCATTAAAGTTTTATCATGGAATTTCAAGATTTTAATAGATATGGAAAAAGTCAAAGAAATATGCAAACATATAATATTTTTGAAAATATGTTGGCATGTTTGGAATTTTTGAAAAAATATGTTGGTATATTTCAAAAAAAAAAACTTAAAATATTTGTATTAAACATTCAAATCGCACATTTCAGGTTTTTTTCTCATGATTGAAAGGCCAAATCGAAATGAAATTTGTTATGGACCTTGATGGATGTGGGGGCTACCTAAAACTACCCTTGAACAATTTTGGTGAGCCCCACATCATCATAGTTCGGATTTTTCATTATTTTATTCAAGGTGCAGTGCATCAAATGCACACCATACATCTCAAACCATTTCCTCATCATCGGATGGACAAATTGACATGAAACGTTTTGGGCATGTTCATGGATTTGTGGGCAACCCAAACCTTGGTAGTCCCCATGATATGCGACCTACCAAACCTAGCACTCTTTTTTATTATGACAAAATGGGGGAGAAAGATAAGAAAACAAAAGAGTGAGAAAGATAAGAAGATAAGAAATAGAAATAAGAAAGTATTTGCACTTATTCAGGCAAAGCAATAATTTGTAAACTAATTAATGAACAAACCCCTAGATTAAAATCAATGCATTCATTCAAGGGGTTCAATTTCCAAGTTCTCAATTCCTTTTAAAAGCTATTACTCAAATGTTTTGTCATCATCAAAAAGGGGGAGAATATTAAGACTTACTCATTTAATTAGCTTGATTTTGATGATGAATGAACAACAATAGCTATGTTTTGATGATGAGTAGACATATGAGTGAAAATGAGGATACTAACAAATCTATTTCTAAGTTTTAACTTAAAGAAGAGCACAAGGAAACTAAATTTTAAAGTGATATGAGATCTACGAACTCAAGTAATCAATTTACACATCACAAAACGAGTAAGGAAGAAAACATGTAAATATAAAAGTAAATCCAAGTTTTGCAGCCTTTCCTCTACAAAAGTCTCTAAAACACCCTAGAAAAGTATCTAAGTAAAATCAAGTTTTCAAAGGTATCTAAAAAAGATAACTCAACCTCCAAAGGTCTGCAAAACTAGTCGTTAGTAGTAGTTAGAACTGTCAAACCCTACAGAGGAAGCTGTAGAGGAAAAGTCCCGACCTTCAGAGGTCCGAAGAGGCCACTGGACTGATGGTATCCTCTCCAAGTAGCATATGAGGACAGACCATCTTCTTCAAAGGTCTGCATTTATTGCTGCAACAATCATTGACAAGTTCACCCGACCCTACAAAGGTCTAGACCTCGTCTAAAGAGGTCTGCAACCACTATCAACTTTTTAGTTGAGCAGATTGCAAGTCATCATAGACGGTCAAAATCTCAACAAGCTTTCCCGCAACGACTACATTTTCTTCTCAAGGCTATAAATAAAATATCAAAACGCTAGAAGAAAAAGTTAGACATTCCCTAAGATCATTCACGTGCATTTACAAAAGTTAAAGGTTTTCTTCAAAACACATTTTCAACTCCAACTACGCGTCAACTCTGATTCAAGCTCAAAACCAAAACCAGATCGATTTCAACTTTTAACTTGCCCGAAACTTTGTATTTCATTGATTAATTTGTTTATTGTTTTGATTTACACTATGTATAACTTTACCTAAGTAAGAGGCATATCTTTGTACAAATTTTTCTATTTAGTTGGCTTCTACAAGCAAAGAGCTCGTAGTGTTGAGTTTGGTTTCTGCAAGTAGAGAAACTTGTATTGTTTTTAAGAGTTTGTTAATTAGCTCCGAAAAACTAACTTATAGTTGGAAAGGAATTGTATTAGTGAAACTTAAGACAATAGAAGAAAATTGTCTTAAAGAAGTGGAGTAAGATCCCAACTCGGGCCGAACCACTATAAACCATTGTGCATTAAGTTTTGTAGTTTCTTTTAATTCTTTTCCAACACATTTGTTTTAACTTGGCCAAAAATTTATTAAGCTTAAGTCCCCCCCCCCCCCAAACTCTTGAGCCACCATCTACAAATGGACCAACACATACAATATCTATAATGCCCATAGGCATATATAGGTTATGTTTTGTTAACAGCCTGTATCTTACTTGGCGATGTATCAGGGGAATTTGAAAATATACCGACAAGGTTTTTTCATTATTGTGGATGTGCCTACAATTGTTTTTAAAATTTTGCTGCTAAAGCCATACACTTTTCACAAATTTGTGTATATGCCAACATGATTACCTTCTATCATCTACTGTTAATATTTTTGATGTATAGATTTCATTATGAGACATAAGATAGCTAACCCTCTCCTCAAATGGAAAATAGGGGAAGAGGATGGCTAGCTCTATAGCCTTTTGCCACATTGGTTGTAGTTGCACCTACGACATCCTAATGCTTCCAAATTCCCCTTTGTTGGATCATATTTCCGTGGTCATTTTTGCCTTTTATCAATTGTGTTTTCATATAAATGTAGAAAAAGGCTTATTGTGCAAAAGATGACGGTGTGTATCAACAACCTTTTATTTATCTATTTTGGTCATCTCCCACCTCATGAGCATTACAATAGATTTTTGTTTTCTCTAAACAGCATTTTCAAAAAAAGAATAAATGAAATGTTATCAATAAATAAATACTTATGAAAAGACAATAATTGTAGAAATTGGAAAGAACAGAAATCAACAAAGAATCTTGGAATAATCTCTCAATTTCTATAATATCCACGGAAGATTTGAATTAAAGAGTGTTGTACATGCAGGCTATCAAAGAAGAATGATGCTAATCAGAATGATGCTAATCAGAGTATAATACTTAGAGAAATAAGTTGGTAAGAGGATGGATGAGAGAGAATTAAAGAAAATGCTTTCAATACTGTAGAAAGGAAACAAGTTCAGATCTTTTACCCTTTCTACTATAAATTAGCTCTATATATCTGGGATCCTAGATAGAAAATACCCATTTTAGTGCTCTCTCTCATAGCATACACTGGTAAAATCCAAACATAGGCTTTCTTTATCTTTCTTAATTCTAACATATCGGCTATGGCCGACCTCTACATTCCTCAGCAAATCGACACCATTAATCAGACCTTGCAGCCTCCCCATTTGCCTGCAGCTCAATGTTCTGCTGCTGTGCCTGCCGGGGATCACAGTTGCATGGGCATTGTTGGCATTTTGAAAGATTGTTATGACCATCCACCAGGAATGTTGACGGTAGCTGCCAAAAGCTAACGGTATTGGAATAGGATGCAAACACATTAAAAACTTAAGTGTTTTAATAGCAAATAAAAAAAAGTTTGCAGGCATATTAATGATAATGGCAAAAGTTTGTAGGTAAGGATGCATATTGCCAGATAATTTGATCGATAATTTCATTACAAATGTCCATCATCAAACTCAAGAAAAGAGCATCAGAATACAAATAGTAGCAAGTGAAGGAGAGTGATATACCACCAGCATGAGAACTGGAAAGGTCATAGACTTAGTACAATCATACTAGGTTATAGTTTGTTAACAGCTTATATCTTACTTGGAGATGTATCAGGGGCAATTAGTGCAACGACCTCACTAGAAGCAGCTCGTTGAGCTCCTGATTTGGTGATGAAGTTTTCATCGGTGCAAGTGAGACCAGACAACCAGTAGAGAACCTGTTAACAAATACGAAGACTAGTAAAGAGCCTGATCATCGACCTCTTAAGATAGGTTTCATAATGACTTGGTCATGGGAATTAAAGTGTTTCAGATGGTAAAGCCACTATGTTTGGTGCCAGCAATTTCTCTCTGGTCCTAGCTCTCATTCCTTTTACATTAAGCCTTCAAGTGTAGTGAATATAGTCCCGTCAAACTCAACAGTATTGTTGTATTTCATGCGCCTAACCATCTTCAGCGTAGTATCTTTACATTATGTCCTCTGCTTTTTCTCCTATTTCTTGCCCCTTCCCTCAATCTCTTGAAATCCTCATTTAGAAAAAAGCAGAGGAGAAAGTACATTGCAAGAAGAGTAAGAAAATCGCTTTTGCTAACCCAACTACCTCCCTCCATCCATCCAAAATCCTCACTTTCCATCAGGTAGAAGAGAAAGAGGAAATGCAGAGAGGAGCAAAAGGAGAAATAGCTACAAATCATTTCTATCCATCGTCTAAACCCAACGTGGTCATATGATGGAGCCTGAGCTGCATCATGCCATGGGAACTATGGGTTGAGCCAGCGGGCGATTGTCGAAAACCACGACTGATGAATTGAGAATACCTAATCTTGGATAAATACTGGAGAATTCTTGTAACATTTCTGTGAGATATCAGGAATAGTAAGAGTCGCTTACAGGAAATCTGACATTGGGTGAAGATGAAGGAGGGAAGTAAACGTGGAAAGTCATGGAGCAGCCGAGCGTTGGGCTGAAGTGCTTGTATCTCTTATTGTATCCTCCGAACATCTTTGAGCTGCCGACCTCCGTTGGCTTCTCCATTTTCGCTGATTTCTCTCAGGAGACTTTTCTCGCTAAAAACGGCAGAGAAGCAGAAAGCCCGACGCACAGCAAAGTGCAAACCGGGCCATATTCGTACACTTGTACAGGCTGTTTGGCCGCGTGGGTGGGAAGCACTCTCACCAAATTGGAACGAACTCCTAGGGCGTTTGAGTGGAAATTGTAGAGTGCGTTGATGCGCAGCAATAGCTAAAATGGTGCATTTCTAAATAAGCAGAAAATTTTTACTTTTTTATGGATTTTTTATATTAATAAACTTTAATACAATATTATTCATCTGTCTTTTTTGTTAAAAATGATATCATGAGTGTATAAAATCATATTCAAATAATTCGATATGATGAAAATATTGTCATCTATCAAAGTTTTAATTACTTTGTAACTAATAATTTTTTTACTTATTTATATTAATATAATTTTTCAAATTATAAAAATATTTTTTATTTTTTATATTTCTTTTTTATTTTAATGTTTCACTATAGTAATTAATTTTTAATATGGACAAGGTGTATAATATTATTTCTTTCTTTATATTTGAATGTTTATTTTTAATTAATAAGAAATAAATCTCATATATATATATATGTGTGTGTGTGAAAAATAATCTAGTATAGCCAATTACAATGGAAATTTCAGTGTAGCTAGCGTAATAACTGTTCGATGGGACGAGCGTCATCTAGGCTTTTTGTGTGGCACTGTGAATAAGGGAGGAAAGGAGAGCAAGACTTTCGATTGCCACTCCCAAAAAAAAACCACATGCTCGTACAGCCAGACATCAACTACTTCAAGTCTCCCTCAGTCACACCTGCTTCCCATCTTCCTCAACCGAACAGGCAACAGAAACCTATCTCCCTCTTCGACGATTTGCACCCTCTCTGCATCTTCTCTTCTAGTTTTTTTTTTCAAGTCAACTTCCGCAGGTCGGCTACCTCATATCCCTTGACTTGGGGCAAACCTTAAAAATCAGTTAATTCCTCCAACTCTAATCCACGACCACAAAGGAATTGTCAAACTTGCTACTCTGGCAAGACTCATGAATATAGAGAAGTTTTTAAAGTAAATTATATTCATTTCACTCGTTCATTATCATCGCTATTGTTGTTTTTTCTAAAAGTTGCATTAATTTTACGACAACCCCATGTGCTTTTGGTTATTACTACAAGTGAGATAGTTGTTCAAGCTTGTCTCAATTGAAAATATGAGAATGGCTCAGCAGTTGTTTGATGAAATAGCTACTGGAGATATTTAATGTGACCATCTTTGTGAATGAGTGCATAAGGTATAGAACACAAGGAGTGTCATGTAGGCATTTGACAAAAAGATTGCGAAGGATATTGTGCCATGGGAAATACCATTCATAGACATATGGAATCACATAGGGCTGTTAAGTTATTGGGTGTCTACCTCTTTGAGAAAAAATGGATTTTTTAGAACTTTACGCCTAATTTGAAATGAAAAATCCTTAATTTTATCTTTAGTTTTTGTATTCTTCTTTTATTTAATTTTTATCCATGGATTTTATTATTGTAGTTTTCAATTCCAAATGGATATGTGGTTAGTAAAATAAATTCAACTTTAAAAATTAAATGGTTATTTATCTGAATTTTTACACTATGTATAATGTTTTATAGTGATTAGCATATTTACTCAAGGACGGTGTTATTATTTATTTTCACACAAGTTGTTTTAGGTCTATGGATTTATATGTAGATATTGTGAACGTAAATGATAGGGATGGAGCAGGTTTCCTTGATCAAAATGGACAGGGTGTCAAAATAGGTAGTACAGAAGTTAATAATATGGATGCTGTGGGCAGTGCTGTACAAAAATGTATTAATAGGTATACATGATTTTTTCCTAGAGCTCCTATTGATCCAACCCCAAAGATTGGCCAGCAATTTGATAGTGAGGAAAATGTTGTCAATTCTAAAATTGTTATACAAAACCACGTGGGTTTAGTATTAGAAAAAGCTATGCAAGAAAGTTGGTCAATAGAGACGTATGTGCTTGGGTATTTAAATGCTCTAAAGAGGGATTAAGGAAGGCCAAACTCATTGAAGTAGATTGCCCACCACGACTCAAATGGTCCACATGAAGCTTCAAATGTTATACCCATAGAAAAGAAAAAGTGAAAATATAAAGAAAGATGTCTCACCTGATGTAATTGCATGGCATTACTTAGGATTTCTAAATGTGGGAATTGTGATAAGTGAGTTGTTGCAGATTTATACCTGAACATAGTCATGGTCTAGAATTACCTATTAAATCTCATTGTTTGTTATCACATAGAAATGTGTTGAATTATCAAGTATATATTATGGAAGGATTGAATAAAGTTAGAGTTGGTGTAGTAAAAGTATTAAACTTTATAGTTAGCGAGGCTGGTGGGTTAGAGAATTTGGGGTTTTCACAAGTAGACCCTAAAGATACATATATAAGGCAATGCTAATCCAAGTTTAGCAAGGGGGCAGACATTTTGTTACAATAATTTCAAAGTCAATCAAAAGTCGATCCTTATTTTAGTTTCAACTTACAAGTGGATAGGGAAGGATATCTGACATTATTTTTTTGGGTTGATGCAACTAAAATTGATTATGAGGCATTTGGTAATGTTGTGTGTTTTGACATGACGTATAAGACAAATGTGTCAATATTACACTATATATAATTTTGATGATAACAAAATTTACATTAAGATTCTTTTAAGCTTAAATCTCTAATGATTATATATATAGTTATGAATCAATAACAATTAAATAACAAAAATACTTAACCAAGAATGATTAATTAAACAAGCATACATACTTTATTTTATGGTGTGCACATAATAAACATAAATTAACTTTCACTGCATAAACTTACTAAATAAATATTATTCACAATAATTACCTAAGCTTTCATATTATGTATTCAATGAAAATGTATATTATCCTTGCTTTACAAAATGCTACAATCACATGAGGATAAAATACATTATGATATTATATATGGAAGCTAATAATATAGCAAGTGAAGAATTTTTAAATGCAGGATAATGATCATCTACAACAAACTGCCATATCTATCTGCTATGTTTCAAAGGAGTTAAAACTGATGAGAATTGTGCAAAAAGAAAAAGAAAACAGAAGGTTTGGATAGCAACAAAAAGCTTGCAATTGTCTAAGAGAAGCTTCCATGAACAAAAGTATGAGAGAAAAACAAGGCTGAAAAGGAGTGCTATAATGAACTGGCATTGTCTGTCAGCCTCAACGAGAAAATATCAACAGACAAATGCAAACCAAGAAGATAAAGGAAAAACCATGATCAGAGAGCTTAAGTTGTGGACTACTAATATCTAATCAGTCTGTACAAGATAAAAATACAAGGATGAAGAAGCAACTCGAGGCTTGGCATACAATAGAATTGAAAATGAAGCCATGGTCGAAGAAGTATAACTCTGTTCGAGAACTTTGAACCATCTACACCGACCAAGCAAAGCCTGTCTGAGATAAAACAAGAAGAAGATACTCCATCAAATACTTAGAAAGAGGAAGAAAGAAGAATTGCCACCTAGACAATAATACAAGAAACGAGAAGACTAGTGTTGTCTGAGGAAAGAATGGAATTAAAAATATGCAAGGGAGAGCAACTTCAGCTGAGGCAAGACAGACAAATCAAAATTGAAGAACCAGGGAAGTTACTAGAACAAACCCCTTTTGTTGCTCGAAACGTATAAAAAAGCTAAAGAACTCTGCTTCATCTTCGAATCAAAAGGTCATCCGTTACGATAGATAAAGTTTAACCAAAGCAGAAGACGATGAAGATGCTGCATAGTGAGCATAGACAAAGCCAAATAGACAAAGAGCTACTTGGATTGGATTGGGCTGCAACAGACAAAGGCACAATCGTATACAACTTACAATAGACAAATGTGACATTTCAAGAACATCAAGAATATATGGTAGTGAAATGCATATGTTCAATATACTTATCAATCAAATATATATCAAGTTTGGCAAACTTATATCTTTTGTCACTTCCTTTTTCAATTTCTGCATTCGACCTCATAAATGATGATGCTAATGTTAACTTTTTATTTCAGCACTTGATTTTCTTTATTCAGCTTGAAGTTTGTAGATTGAGAAGATGATCTTGTTTTCTCATCATTCTACTTCTTGCTCATTTTAAGCTTTTCCTATATACACTTGAGAGATTCTTGCACATTTTCTTTCATTAGCAAAATCAAATAGATGTAAGCTTTGTGCAGCAACTTAAATAGTGCAATTACTTTTTATCATGGAATAGAATGTAGTTAAGAATCTAGACTGCTCAGCGAAATAGAATATACTTCATTATTTTGAATGGACCATTCATTATTTAATCTGTTTGCTTCTTATACAAGTGTTTTCCTTTTCCTAGTGTCTCTAAATTCTATCTCAATTTGTTTTTTAGTTTTCATTTTTTTACTCTTCTTTTAGTTATGGCTCTTTTTAGGTATTGTTAGTTTCAGACTATCTTTTTTTCAGAATACTTACATTTTTCTTACTTCGTGATTATTTTAAGAGTTTAACTTTATGTTTTTCAAGGTTTTATTAATCCTAGTGTGAATTTTATATTCTCCTATGTATATAATAAACAAAGTATGTATGAACTACATTGGAAATGAATCTTTGTTTCTATAAATGTATAGTTAGATAATCAATTAAAATTTTAAGTGTAGCTTTTAATTTCTGTTAATTTACAAATGAAGTATAAGGATAAATAAGCAAAAATATGCAAGTATAGTTTCAAAGTTTAATTCTAATCAATATATAAATGAAGGTATTTAGACAAGATTCTAACTATAAACTCTATTTCTCAACATTGTATAAATAAAATATAAAAATTCAAAGAATAAACATGAATTTCTACTAATGAAGTTATGCAGATAACTAATTATATATAAGCAATCAAAAATAAGAAGGTAAATATTTTGAAAGTAAATTTATTTCTACAGACTTATAAGTAGACAGAAATAATTAATTGAAAGATTGAGCATGGATACTTATTAACAAAAGAATGGACGAAAAGAAATGTGCAAGTAAAAATGTCAAAATTTTAGATAATGACACATTTAATAAATTCATTCGAGTTTGAGTTTCATACCTGCACTTACCTTTCCTTTTTATTTTGAAGGGACTCAATATTTCATGAGATTTTCATTTTGTTTCTTCAGACTAAGTCTCCTTTCTTTTCCTTCTTCTTCTTTAGGAGTATGTTTTCTCCTTTCCTTAATTTTCTATGCTCAAATTAGTTTTTAACAGTAACACAAATAGTGTGTGTGTGAGTGCGAAGTGTTTTACCCCTTACTAATTCATCTTTGGCTTGTCTAAAGATTTCTCATATTAACTTATAAGCCAAGATATCCTTGCAAACGGTGGGATAAAGAGCATATTGTGAGTTTTTTTAACACTTTCAGCTCTGCACTCATTTCATCCTTGCTTATGCCAATAAAAATAGTTTTCCATAAATCAAGGTCATTGGCCATAAGATTAATTCCAATCTCCTCTTCAATTGTGCATGAACAGATCCATCATAATATGAAAGTTGGGAGGTAGAATATCCTTTGCAGAACATAGAGGATGATAGTATTGGGTTACCCATGTGGACCTCTACAATTAGTTATGTAGCCCACTCTGATAACACTTGTTGGTTCCGTTGGATGGCTATACCCAAGAGGGGAGAGGTGAATTGGGTATATAAAAATTCATCGCTTAACCCCTATTAAAATATTTTTCTCTTTTCGTGATTGTGTTTGGTGCATTATAAGATAAATAATAAAAGCAATAAAGTGCATGAAGAATAAAAAAAATAAGCAAGCACACGAACAACATGATTTTTATAGTGGTTCAAAAACCTTGTCTCTGTATCCACTCTTCCAAGAATACACATTATGCCTTGGGTTCCACTATATCTCATATAATAAAAATTAATAGTGCTCCCAGCACTCTTCTAAATTCTAGCTCTAGGGGGCATAAATATGATGCTCCCAGCACTCTTCTGGTTTTCACAAGCTCACCAGGAAACTCACTAGTCTCGAACATCACTAGCAAACTTGATGGTCTTCTAGAGCTCACCAACACTTTCTGATTTTCAGATCAACCAGAAAACTGACACTTTACAAAGTGTTATAATGAAGCATAGGGGAAGATATGATCTTTTACAGCTCTAACAACATATAAAGATCTATATAGATATGTAGATTGAAGCTCATGAAAGATAGATGATGGCTTAAGCTCTTGGCCATGGGTGGAAGGATTTGTGTAAGGTTAAGCTCATTTGAAATGCCTTCTTTCACCACCTTTGAATTGCCCCACCTTGTCTCCTTAAATAATTTCTTCATAAATTCCAACCGTTGGAGAAAGATGATCTTCTAGAGACGAAGGTAGATGAGCAGGAAACAAATATAAAAGACCATTCTGATAATCTCCCATTTGAAAATGCCATCTTCTAATTAATTCCCATATGCTTAGAGCTATTCTACAATGTCGACCTTGACATAGAAGAAGGTGAATAGCTAGTTCAGGCAACTAACAAATGAGGAGACACTACAACTTTGACTTGTTTCACGAAGATAATAAATTCTGACAGATCTAGCTAGTCCACTTTGACTGGTGCTTTATTGCATTTGTTTGAAGTAAGTATTAGACAAAGATGGATAGACTCTCTTCATTTTCTAATTTATTCATAGTTGATTCCAGATGAAGTTGGGCTTCTTCATTTTCAGATAAATGTGTTTTGCTCTTTAAACTTCTTCCATCTGTTGCCTTTTCATTGTCTCTTCAGATAAGATGGGATTTTGAATAAATTATTTAAATTGATATCTTTGAGCATATGTCAAAATCTTTGTAACTTAAACTTTCTGAAACATGGCGGATGGCTAGAATAAATATCTGCAGTCCTGTGTTCAGAAATTTGAATGAGTTCTTGATGTTTGATTGTTGTTTAGTACTTAGAACCCTTAAGCATTTTGTTCTCCTTCAATGGATTGTCTATTTTTATAATCCAGAAAGGTTTTGGACTGCTTGGAAGAATATTATTACAAAATCTGGTTGCTGCAGAGTGTTGAATTTCGATATTTGAAAACAACGATTTTTTACTATGGCACATTACTGTAGCAACATTCTAGTAGAAGATCACTATAGCATCGCTTTATCTAAAGTAAGTAGTAAATGAATTAGTTGGCTTTGTCTAACGGTACTGTAGTGGATTGCTGTAGTAGATCATAGTAGTAGCACTTTGTCTATTATATGTCTAAAGTATTAGATAAAGCTTTGTCTATTGCACTGTAGCACCTTATTCTAGCAGATTACTATAACAATCATCTGTTATTTCATTTGCTAATTCGTCTAAAGCTTTACTTCATCTTTCAGTTTAGATAATCATCTTCCACAATCCACTTCATCTTTCATTGTGGCAATTCCACTTTATCTGTCCATGTAGCATTTTACTATAGCAAAAGTACTATAGCAAAATTACTAAAGTAGTGCACCTGCACTTGGAAATTTCTGCACTTTTTTCATATTGTTAGCTTGATGTTTTTCATTTTATTTTTTAGTGTAAATCACAATATAATTATCCACATGTAATTTGCATCAGTTGTAAAATGTGGATATGTACTTTAAATCATTATTTTGTATCTACTCATTTAAGCATAATTTCACTTTCATGTAAAGAAATAATATCTTCTATGAAGCATACTTATCAAAATATGTTTATCCTCACATGATTTTCACAAGTTGCAGAACATGGATAAATTACATATTATATTTCTAATGAAAGCTTAAAGTGATAAGCACATGATATATCTATGTTCGAACATATAATAAACAAGGTTAATGCACTATGGATCATAATGAATTTTTCATTTTCCAAAACAATTTATGTAATCTGTTTGCATTCAAAATATTATAATAATTAATATTCATGCCAAGCATATTTGTCTTCATTTTAGCTTCCTAAATTAAAATCATCATTAGCATAGATCAAGTCTTAAGACAAATTTTGTTGTCATCAAAATCATACAATAATTCTAAGAAGTGCATTATTCATCACCATCTACAGGCTACCATCAATTTGATCAGTCCCATATAGTTCTCATTAAACTATTTCATTAGACAACTTAGAAGAATCACCATCTACAGGTATTTTATCTACATGGGTTAGGGACTTCACTCCTAACTAAACATCCATGATATAATCCATTTTAATTTTACTTTAATAACATACTAATCATGCTCTAATCCAATCACATCAAGCATAATCCCAATTTTACACCATTCACCATACCACTATTCATATTAATAGAAAATAGGTAATCCCAGATTAGCAGATCTACATTATGCCAAATATATTAAAATTCTCTAATCAACAATTTCCCCTATCAATTTACATGAATTCATTGTAATTCACCCCTATGGTTACTGTTCATAGATAGGGGTTACATAAAAATCTCAATTTTCCAAATTTAATTAATGCCTAAACATTATGCATGATGTATTAATTGATTTCCCCATCAAATTAACATATAAATCATGTAAAATCCCCAATTTTCACTAATCACAAAATGGGGTATAAACCCTAACAAGCAAAAACATGAAATTTAATGGAAAAGAAGGTACTTAGCAAGATTTCCAATCTTGGCATCCATTTTGCACTCATTTCCTATTTTAAATGTTCAAAATCCAGCCATGGGTCATGTCCTAGAGGGTTTCTAGCTATGGAACCACACCCAAATAGCGAGAAAGTGAGAGTTTGATCCACACACATGTGATTTTTCATGAAAATATAGAGATTTCCCAAGCTAAACCACAAGAAAAATGGACTTGGAATGGTGGGTTTTAGGGTAGGAACAAGCAGGGAATGGTAGGGGGAAAATGGAGAAGAAAAGGGGTTAAAACCCATTTAAAATTTTAACTTTTTGGTGCTCTAGTGCACCACAGAACCAGTGTCGTGACATAGGAACGCTAGGCTGTAGCACAAACTCACTGGACGGAAAAAAATATGCCTTACTAACATTGTGCCACGATACAATTTTTGTCGGACATAGTTTTAGTAATTTGAGTATAACCTTACATATGATGTCCAAAGCACCTAATTTTTGAGGCATTAGAAAGCTAACGTCTAAGGATACAAATTCTATGTTAATAAAATTTTCCAAATTAGCTCTCGTCTATGTCAAAAAGCTAAATAAAGTGACCCAATTTTGTAATTTTGGTACTTTTTACCCATATGGAGTAGTTTTGGTGCATTGATCATAACTTCCTCATTCGATATCCAACATAAATGATTTTTGTTGAGTTAGAAAGATATTTTAAATATATACAGCTCTTATGTTGTCCATATTTTCAATTTAGTCCAATATATATGTCAAAAATTGATCACAATTGACCCCTTTTTTAAATTCAGTATTTTCCAAACATATTCTTGTGCATAATCCACAATCTCTTTTCATATACCACTCATGTAGACAATCCTTCTTCATTAAACTTTAATCATTTCATTTTTCCACATAATTAGGGTATTAGAATACACACTTAATTTACTCAAATGAATCAAAAGTACTTTCATTAACTATTCCCCTACCTGAAATTTCACCTGAAATTTCTATATACTTAATTTAATCACATACATATTATTCCAATTTGATCATTTAATAAATTGTTTCTAAATTTACCCACTTTTTAACACTCTTGATCAATCATAATGTATTCGAATAGACAATTATATAAAAAATAATACCTTGGGTCTTGCAGCAACGGAAGCGTGGTGTGAATGAGATAAGAAGATATTTGACTTATGTACCGAGTTTTAAAGTCTTGTGGATGAAATATTTTTTAAGGAGGGTTGTTTGTAACACCGAGGGTTGAAAATGAGGGGTGAATTTTTTTATATGATGATTAGAGATGAAAAAGCTGAAAATGTAAATGATGTCACTTATGTCTAAATTTTGATACATAATTTGGATGATTTAGAAAAAAAATTTAACATAAGACATCTAAATACAAAAGCCATCACTTTGAAACTCCATGGCTCCAAATGGAGGCTGATTTATCAACATGACAATTGTATCCATTGAAATTATCTGTCAAATAGAATACACTCAATTCACAGTTTGTTTGAGAAAGTTATGGACAAATTACCAAAACTAGTCTTGGTGAATAATTAAGGATGAAAATGATGAGATTAAATTGCATAATTTGAAATTTTGTATATTAATTATGCAAAATAATTTTTAAAATTTGTATGGAAGACTCATAGAGATAAGTTTACATATATAAAGTGGAATTTGCAACTAATTAATTGATTTTTATGTGATATTTGGGGTTAAATTATCGAGTGGGCCAAAATTCATGGTAAATAAAGTTTTTATGTGAATAATTAAATTGGGATAATTTTACTCATGATAAAATTTAAATTGGGGTAACAATATTTTAGCTAAGTATGAGATGATATTAAATTGATTAACTATGTGATTATTTGTATGAAAATTAGGCTGCAATTTTAGAAATTTTTAGTGCATGTGCATAAAAGTAAAGAGGCATTGCAGGAGCACTCAAAAGCTAATAAAGTCCCATCCCTATTCTCCCCATTTCCAAGCCCATTTTTCTCTATGGATTAATGCAAAAATATTGTGCCAACGAACTCTATTCTCATCCCTATGCATCTAGTTACCCAAATCATCAAGCTTGGACGATTTTAAGGAAGGAAAATAATTTGTTTACCTTGTTTTGTTGTTGATTTCATTTGGAGCTTGGAGATTGAGAGAGATTTTTGTTGTTAAGGGGAAAATCAAGCCACAAAATTGAAGTAAGATATCTTTCCCCAACTGATTTTTGGATTTTCTTCTTAGGGCTACCACTTGTAAACTATGGCCAGCTATAGGTAGTTTAATTGGGCTTGAATTGATGTATTTTCATGGGAAAATGTGGTCAAGCTTCAATTCTACAAATTTGAGCATGATTGAGTATGATTAACATGGGAAAATGCATGGTTATTGCTGTCTAAGCAGTATGATTGAAATAGGACATTTTGAGGGTTCTGTCTTGTATGATTTTGATGAATCTTGATGAGCAATTGTTATTAGATAGTATTTTCTTGAATTAGTGATGAATTAACTATGCAAAATTAGGCATTATTGCTACCCACTAAAATGGGTAGTAAGCACAACATATTGGGATGTGAAAAGAGAGGTAAAGGAGTTGTGTTTCCTGACCTTGCTGTTGGATGTAGAGGATACTTGAAGCTACAAGCTAGATTTTCATTTCTAACAAGGAATCAATGTTTGCTTGTGATGGTAAGTTCTTTTCTTTAATATATTATTCTTTTTCTATTTGTCATGGTTAATTTGCAATTTTAGGGGGGTTGTACGTAGGGATTTAACATGGATTAATTAGGGGTTTTATAGGGATATGAATGAATGTTCAATTTGAAAGGTGATGGTGAAAATTCAAACTTTGTGCATACTATCCACGAATTAGATAGCCATGTTTCTACACCTTGCATAGTGCAGTCCGTGAATGGGGTAATTGGCAGGAAAATCAATTGGTTTAAGGGTGTTAATGAATCTTAAAGAGGGTATTTTAGTAAAGAAAACATCAAATTGGTGATTCAAGTAAAAATTCCAAAATTTGAGCTAATCAAATCCTAACTCAAAATGAATGGAAATATTCACTAGAATAAGTGGTTAGAATGCATAATGGAATAATGGAATAAAAATAATCTTAATGAGGTGATGTAATGCCCCACTTTTCAAGGCGTTACTCGGGCAGGAATAGGAGGACTCTTAGCCAGAGTCTCCCCTGAACTTACCCACTTACACCTATATATATATATATATTTACAAACACCCACAGATGCCCAGAACTATAGTCGCATTGTAAAAGTAAAGTGTATGGAAATCATTCTCACATTAAATTAAATGACGACATACAGCTAAAAACACTCAATATAGTTAAATTTACATGATTTACACCATTAACATACTAAATGAATCACACTTTATATACATTCCAAAATATTTATCAAAAAGATAAAAGTTTCTAGTTATCATGGTTTATCCCTCTCCTGAGTTCCAACCCCTCGTTGGGCTCTTTTTTCTAGCCTGTCAACTAAAAATAATAAGATACAAGATACAGTGAGTTTAAGTAACTCATTAAGCATGCGTAATTCAGATCAATAACTAAGTTATAAAATGTAACAAGATTCATATGTTCAAAACCAAACTATACTGAACTATACCATCATGAATTAAATACGATTAATAACAAAATCCCTCATTAAAATCCATCACAATGTCTACTATATCTGATTGTATCTATTCACAATGTAACTCACTTTCTTTTTAATGTTATCCTTTCATTTTCAATCATTCAAGGTAATTTGCTCAGAAACAGCCAACACCATATTTGGGAAGTCATCAATCAAACCAAATGCACAATATCACACTCAAATAGAATCATCTTTTTTACAACTTCGGTGTACTCGAGTTTTTCCCACTACCCTGACTATGAGTGTTATGAGACTTAAAATATCTCACCCTCACTGCAACTCTAGGGTCATCGGTTTCCCATTTACACCTACTAAGTAATTAAAGGAGTCTCAAAACAATAGGTTGATCGGACCTCTTTGTCAAATGAGGTGGTATCCATAACAAAGCCCTAACAAGGGCGGGATCCCAATAATCAAATGACCATCCTGATAGGTGTCCAAATCCAATGTACCATAATTCATACATGGGCAAATGTGAATTTCATACTCAAATTATATTAATTTTATTCAATTATTAAACCCAATACTATAACTCTTATGACATTCAGAGTTTATCACATCATCACATTTATCTAAACAAATCTTCAATTCTTAACCAAGTGACAAATTTAAATTGCATACTTAGTTAAAACATCATTTCCAAATACATATGGTTTACTAAATGTGTTTGTAGGCAAAGGAGAATGAAGGAATAAAGAAAATGAGACAATCAGAGCCAAATAAGAAGAGATACAAGGACTTAGGCAAAAAGAAGGCAAAAAGGGCATAAAGGAAGTCAGTGTCACGACCATGTAGCAATATTAACGTGGCAGGGGATTCAATGTCGCAACATAGAAACCCTATGTCGCGACACTAAAGAACATACACAAAACCATGAAGAACAAGTGGTGTCGTGATACAAACAAGCTGTGTTGCAACATTAAAGTGGCAGTGGGCACAATGTTGAACCCTATGTTGCGAATTGAATCAATGTTTTCTGTTACCCACCTTTTCTTATGAAAACTTGTCTGATTTCCTCATTCTCAATGTTTCTTGCTTAATTTTCCTCAATCCTTCCCACCAATTCTTTAAAATGCTTCAATAACCAATACTTTCTAATTTTCATTATGTAATGAATTCATACTTTTCTATGCAATTGATAACACTTGACATATACTGATTTCCTTCCCATATCCATCCCTTTCAAACTAACTTCATTCTCTTCTTCCCAACTTCACACTACATATGTTGCTTAATTGGCACCTCTCTAAAGTATGATATACAAATTTTATTCCAAAAATGAATTCATAACACAATTGAATAATATCTATAATGAAAGATTTCAAATTCAGTAAAAATTCTAAAGCAAATAACCTGCTTACCTTGTGTGTATGAAACACACTTCTCTTTTGCAATGATCTTTACATGGCCAAGTTTAATTTTGCAATTCAGGACTCCTACATTCAAAGCATATGTCTTGTAATTATTAAAGTGCAAAATGTATTACTTATTAGTTTCATCCCATCCCTTAACTCTGTTTAAGGAAAATTCACTTTCTTGATTAATCTTCAATGAAACACAATGATCATAGATCCATTAATATAGCTTAATCATGCTATAGTCTTATTGTACTATTTCATCAAACATTTAGAATGAAGTTTCTGAAATCCCTTATGTTCATCATTCACAAGTTGGGATTTCTATTCTAAATGACATATTAGCATTTGAATTAATTTCTTACCAAAATCTATATTCAAAACATCCACTTCATATTGATTTCTCATTTTCCCCAAAAACCCTAACTCCTAGATTATGAGAATTTACTCTAAAACCCAGACTTCAGAAATTTTAGCTAGTAGAATGATTAATGGATGACAAAAATGGCTTACCACTTAGTTTACTCAACCTAAAATCCACCGAATCCACTTGCAAAATAGAACCCCAATCTGTTCTTCAATTCCCATGATCTCTATTTGCTGAATTTGATGTTTGCTTGCTACTAAAGTGTTCTAAGCTATTTATCATCGATTTCCCCAACTCAATTCATAAATTCCCAGGTGAAACAAGAATTTTCTGAGCTTAAGAGTGAAAGGGGGAGGGCTGGAAACACTGGGTGCTGAGGAATGAGGCTGGTGGAGCATTTTAAGCTCCGCCCCTCATAATACTCCAATAGTGCAAATCCTAAGAAGCACATGCGGCCCATAAATGTGGTATATTGACTTCCTCTTAACTGAAATTTTTGCCTATATTTCATAATACTCAATTCCCTTTATCACACTCTTCATAATTTTTCTATTTATATTGTAAATCATACATATGGATTTCATTTACACACTATAAACCAGTTCTTCCCATTTCAAAAATTTTAGGGTCTCATAGGTGATTAAGTGGGTTTTCTTTATTTTTATGCATTGAGTACAATTTCCCATTAGAAACATAAGTAAATTAAATATTGGTGCAGATGGTATGTGTAGGGCTATTCGAGTATTGATTGAAGGCTAAATCATGGAACTTAGAGTTATGAAATGGTTCTCATTAAGGTAAGTAGGCTCTTTCATGGTTGCATGTATGATGAACGGGGATAGTAATTATCCCATTGGTTGCTTCCGGGCTCGTGTGAATGAATGGGGATATTGAATATCCCTCTCATTTTTTATATGCATTGGCTATGTGATTGTGTAGATGTGATGGGACTAAGAATGTTTTGGGTGTATGTATGGTTTGATGGGACTAGTGTGCATTCCCTGATTATTTTCCTATTGAATGGATATGTGAATGGGGATAAAGATTATCCAATGATGTTTATTTACTACATAGTCTATAAAGGTGTGAAGAATTGAAGGGATAAGTGATTTCCTTGACTATGATGATATGTATTTTATTAGGTGAAGGTGTGTATTGATGAAATGGGAAGCATCCCATTATGATGTATGTAAGTATAGTAAATAGATAAATAGATTACCCTTAATTGGTTTGATACCTGTATGGCATAAGTGTGATATGATATGTGTTAGTATAAATGCTTAGTTTTGATGACAAACAAAACTTAATGAAAGATTATGTAGTAACGGGTATTGCCAAGTATTTAGCATGCAGAATTAAGTTGAAGGCTTCACGGACAAAAGAACACAAAAAAGAATCAAAAGATATTCCAAGGGGTAATCTGTCTGATTGAAAAGACAAATAGCTTGGGTGAGTGTAGAAGCCAGAGATGATGTGGCGCTATAGTCAAAGCTCAAATGAAAAGGAATCAATTGAGTCACTATTCATCTATAAAGGTGAAGTTTATCTCTGACAAATAAAAAATAATGAGCATACAACAGACTTCTTCTATCATACGTAAGCCACGGATGAATAGCTTACCAAGCTAATGATCTTTTATCAAAACAGACAAATACAGAGCAATTTTATGCCTCTACAATTCATTAGTTACTTGTAATAGACAAACCTATAAACAAATTGCTAGAAAGATGATTTGTCTGTGCCTTTATGATTCATCTATTACTTGCAATAGATAAACCTATAGATGAATTGCTGAAAAGATGATTCGTATGCGCCTCTATGATTCATCTATTACTTGCAATGGACAAACCAACATATGAACTACTGGAAAGACAACTCGTCCACGCTAATTGTATTCGTCTACTTCTTGCCATAGACAAACTAAAAGATGAAGGGACTTTATCTGATGGACTTTATGTATCATAAGTTAAGATGAGCAACGGACAAACTAAATCATTGGACTTCATCTAGCATTAATAAGGCTCTTTTCAAACTAATGAAAGAATCATCCATTGCAGAATCTCTTCGACCAATACTTACTAAGAATCAGAAAATTATCTTCTCCAAGGTTGGCATTACAGGCATTCTAGCATATGAGAATTAATTAGAAGATAAATAATTCAAATGTATTAATTAGAATGGTCTTCTATCATTAATATAGTTCACCTACCACCAATGACTGAAATTCAGAGAAATTATAAATGCAGCATTGTTAGATCAAGAAGAGAAGTAAAACAATTGAGAAAAATATTCAATCCCTTCTTGAGAGCAATTACCAAACTAAGCCAAAACCTTGTACATCTTTCAAAAGTCATGAGCCTTGCATTCAAACCTTTCTCAAGTTTCTTTGAAGGATCCTAACCATCTTTCAAGAAGATCATTTACTTCTGCATTAAATCTTTAGAATCCTTCCCACGTGCGTATTGTGAAGTATCTATATAAGTGCTTTAACTTTCGATATTCATTCATTGTAATTTTCTTGAGCTAGTAGTTGAGGCTAGACTCAAGAAGAGCTGTGATTATCTGAGTACAGACAAGAGCTATTTATTTACGCCCCTTGGAGCTAGAATCTTGAAGTGTGCTAGGAGCACTATGTTTATGCCCCCTAGAGCTAGAATCCAGAAGAGTGCAGGGAGCACTGTGTTTAGACCCTTGGAGCTGGAATCTAGAAGAGTGTTAGGAGCACCATAGTCACCCCCCCTAGAGCTAGAATCTAGAAGAGTACATGGTACACTACATGTATTTCTGCTATTGGAGATAGTAGAACCCAAGACACTAAGAGGAGAGTGTTCTTGAAAGAGTGGAGTAGAGTGTTAACTCGAACCACTATAAAAATTCTTGTATCTTATTAATCTTTGCATTGATTGAGTGATTGAATTGATTACTAGAAGGAATTTAATTCTAACGGGGATTAGCAAAATTTTAAGTACTAATTCACCCCTCCCTTCTTGGGTATTTGCCTAAGCTTTGGGACTAATAAGTGGTATCAGAGCAGACTAAATAAACACTTATAGTGATCTAATAGCAAACCCATCATCCTCTTGTCAGATATTCAACAAGGGGCAATTGTCTACTCGGCCACCCCTATGTGATGGAATCAACTCTGCTTACTGGAAGTTTAGGATGAAGCAATTCATTATAGTCAATAATATAAAATCTTGGAAGGCCATTGAAATAGGAATCACCCTTCCCACTACTGAAATAGGTGATGGACTAAAGAGGAGGTCATCTAGGTTCAAAATAATGCAAAGGCTATTAACTCTTTATTCTATGGATTATCATTGACTGAATTTGATAGAGTATCCTCTTGCACTACTGTAAAAGGTATTTGGGATAAATTAGTATCTATTTATGAAGGATCCTCACAAGTTAAAGGAACCAAAAGGAATATGTTGATAGGAGAACTAAAAGATTTTAAGATGAAAGAAGTGAAGAGCATATTGGAAATGTATGCTTGTTTTTCAAAAATTACTAATGCTTTGAAAGGTTTGGAAAAAGAAGTCTCAAATTCTACATAGGTAATGAAGATACTGAGGGCACTACTAGAATCTTTGAACCAGAACATCACAACGATAGAAAAAGGAAAGAATCTGAACGTGCTTCTGGTGGATGATCTCATCAGCTCACTAATGTTGCACGAGCTGATCAAAAGTAAGAGAGATGAGCTAACGAAGCAAAAGAAAAGTATCGCTCTCAAAATGACCAAGGGGAGTAGTAGTGAACCACCATCACAATCTAAAGATGATGACCATGTTTAGAAATTTCAAAAGGTTCGCAAGAAGCAGTAGAGGTAGCACCTCAAAGAGATAGCCTAGACAATAAAAGAAAATGACTGAAAGAAAGAGAGATCTCCCCACGTGCTATAGATGTGGAGGGATCGGACACATATCTCCTAAATGTCCTAATGAAGAACAAGTAAATGTGAATGAGAAAGATGAAAGAAGAGAAAGGAAACATTTTAAGAAGTCATCAAGAAATCTAGCTAGAGGAATATACGTGAATGATGATGACTCATTAGAGACAAGTTCAAGTGAGAAAGGTTTCAATGAAGTTTGACACCTCACAAAAATAAGCTGCACAACGCACATGGAGAAAGAATCAGTAGACCAAATCTCCATCAAAGAGCGATGCATAATAGAGTTGGAGAAGGAGGTAAACTCTTATTACTCTCATAGTTCTAACTCTTCAAGCTTGAATAGCACTTATGACAAATGCAAAAAGTTTGATGAGTTATAGCAATCATACAACTCTCTCTTTAGTGAGTTTGAATCACTTGGTCAAAAATTTATTCAAAAGAAAAGACTCATTGATGCAACCATCAAAGTAAACTCTACTTTGGCAGAAAGAAATCTATCTCTACAAAAAAGAAGTTGGAAATTTGAAGAAGGAGATAAAGATATTGAATGGTATGTTGAGTACAATCTCCAATCTGAGAGAATTTATCCCCAAATTCATGAGAATGACTAGTCAAAGTAGTAAAAAGGAACTTGGTTGTGAACATTTAGATGATGAAAATTCATAGAAATTTACTGAACGGTCTAAGGGTATGAACCTCGCAGAAGAAAGAGAAAATTATCCAAACTTTAGAAGGTTCATAGGATATTCTTGAGTAAAGAAACCAATGGAATATAATGCACCAATCAAAATTTTAAACACTTGCTATTTCTATAATAAAATTGGACACAAAGTATATGATTGTTATGGAAAAAAGACGCAAGGAAAAGGTGAAAGAATGAGATGGAAACCCAAGGATTATGCAAAATCTTCTAGCACACAATTTCACTAACACCATTGGACCCAATACTTTGGTACCAAAGAGGTAAGAAGGATATTTTTCTTTGATTGCAGGTAAGTTTGAAAGCTATGTCTATCAATTCCTGGTTCATGGATAGTGGTTGCTCAAGACATATGACCGGAAACAAGAAGTTGTTCAAAGAATTGAAGCCAATAAATGGAGTAACAGTTGCATTTGACAACAATGATAAAGTCTTATCAAAGGGATAGGTAAAATTTATGGTTTATTCAATGCATGCATAGAGGATGTATTATATGTATAAGTACTCAAGCACAATTAGTAAAATATTAGTCAATTATATCACATGGGTTAAAAGGTTGTGTTTGAACCATCTACATGTAATGTATTCAATATAGACAATAATCTATTATTCAGCGGAAAGAGGTATGAATATATTTATCTAATACAGCTAGATAATATTGTTGGAAAGTGCTTAATTTTAGTCCAAGATGACTCATGGGTATGGCATAAAAGGATGGGAAATATCAACATGTCAAATATTAGATCTTTGTGGAAAAAGGATCTTGTGATTGGTCTACCTAAACTAATTATAATAAAAATAAAATATGCAAATCTTGTCAATTGTCAAAATAGACCAAAGTGTCCTTTTATCCTAAAAATGAGGTATCTACATCTAGACCTCTGAAATTATTACATATGGATCTCTTTGGAACATCGGATGTTATTGCCCTTGTAGGAAACAGATATGTATATGTCATCGTAGATGACTACTCTAGATTCACATGGGTGATTCCCTTGACTAGTAAAGACGAATCATTTTCAATGCTCTCTATATTTTCAAAGCTAGTTCAAATGAGAAACAAATGTCAATTGTGTATATCTGTAGTGATCACGGTGGTGAATTTGAAAAGAAAAATTTATTGATTTTTGTGACGAAGAAGGAATTCAACATAGTTTCTCATCCCCCATAACTCCTTGACAAAATGGAGTTGTGGAAAGAAACAATCGAATAATTTAGAAAATGGTAAGAACCATGCTAAATGAGAGTAAATTATCTAAATGACTCTAGGGAGAAGTAGTAAATATAACTTGTCATGTACTGAACAAGGTTACCATTAAAGCAATCTTAAAGAAAACCCTACATGAGCTTTGGAAAGGAAGAAAACCCAATATCTCATATTTTGATTCCTTTGGATGCTCATGCTATGTGCTAAATAATAGGAAGGATAATCTTGAAAATTTTGATCCAAAAAGTGATGAAGCTATCTTTCTTGGTTACTCTTCTAATAATAGGGCATTAAGAGTATATATTAAGAGAACACATGTTGTATAAGAGTCTATATATGTTAAATTCAATGAAGCAAATGTAACCCGAGAAAGGAGTATGATAGTGATGCAGATGAAGCTGTAACTAATATGAAGAGGCTCAGATTGAAAGATCAAGACGATGTCACAAAATATGAAGATATGCAAAATTCTAACAATGAGGAGGAGGTAAGTACAGGTAATGTTCCTTATCAACCTCCCACTGATTTGAGATTTATTAATGATCATCCTAGAAAATAAATTATATTGATGTATATGATGGTGTCAAAACAAGAAGGTGCATGCAAAACATTTGTGGTCATTATGCTTTCATCTCCATAATTGAGCCCATTTGCATTAACCAAGCTTTAAGAGATGAAAACTAGATCATTGCATTGTAAGAAGAGATTAACCAGTTTGAAAGGAACAAAGTATGGAAATTAGTTCTAAAATAAAAGAATGTTGTTGTAATTGGAACTAAATGGGTGTTCAGAAAAGAACTAGATGAAAGTAGATTGGTTGTAATAAATAAGGCAAGGCTAGTTGCTAAGGGATATTCCCAAGAAGAAGGAATTGATTTTAAAGAATCATATGCCCTTGTAGTAAGATTAGAAGACATTAGAATGCTACTTGCCTTTGCATTATATAAGAATTTTAGATTATTTCATATAGATGTAAATTGTGCATTTCTAGATGGATATCTAAGTGAGGAAGTCTATGTAAAGCAACCCCCTAGTTTCAAAAGTAATGATCAACCCGATCATGTCTATAAGCTCACCAAAGCATTATATGGTTTGAGACAAGCTCTAAGAGCATGATATTAAAGTTTGAGCGAATTCTTAAGTGATAATCAATTCAAAAGAGGAAAGGTTGATACTACCTTATTCATAAAAAATATTGGTATGATATCTTGATAGTTCAGATTTATATAGATGATATTATATTTGGTGCTACTACTGAGGATTTTTGCCAAAACTTCTCAAAGATCATGCAAGCTAAATTTGAAATGAGCATGATGGGAGAGTTGAACTACTTCCTTTGATTGCAAATCAAGCAAAGAGATGATGAAAACTACATTTGTTAATCCAAATATACTAGAGAAATGCTGAAGAAGTTCAAAATGTAAGAAATTAAAGTAGCAAGCACTCCAATGAGCACATCAACAAGGCTGGATAAGGACGAAAAGGGTAAACTTATAGATCAAAAACTATATCAAAGTATGATTGGATTTCTTCTTTACCTTACTACATCTAGACCAGATATTTTGTTTAGCGTATGCTTATGTACTAGATTTCAGTCATCCTAGAGAGTCTCATGTTATTGTAGTAAAATAAATTTTTAAGTATTTGGTTGACACACCAAATCTAGGACTCTATTATCCCAAGGGAACTAGTTTTGAATTACTTAGATATTTAGATGTTGACTTTGAGAGATATAAAATTGATAGAAGAAGTACTAGTGGAACCTATCAATTTTTAGGGAATTAGTTTGGTATCATGATTCTAAGTGTTGATCTCTCTACAGCAAAAGCTGAGTATATAGCAATTGAAAGTTGTTGCGCTCAATTACTTTGGATGAATCAACAACTTCCAGATTATGGACTGAGCTATAGAGACATACCCATTAAATAAAACAATAATAATGTCATCTGCTTGATAAAAAATCTTGTCTTACATTCTCGAACCAAGCATATAGAAATTAGGCACCACTTTATTAGAGACCATGTAGAGAAACATGGCATATGTCTAGATTATCTACCTACTAATTGTCAACTTGCTACCATCTTTACTAGGTTGTTATCTTTAGAAACTTTCTACAACATTCGACAAGAATTAGGCATGACTAATGTGAATACATAAGTGTGAAATCTTTAATGTTTCTATGCCAGTAGTTGCATTGTCTTTGATCTATTTTCTGTGAGGCTTGACTTCCTCTTAAATGAAGCTAGTTATTTCTATACATTATTCAATTCCCACTTCTTATGAATTATGATTGAGGTCAAATACTCCTCGCTTTCTTGCCAAAATCAATTTTCAGCTATTTATATCACATCAAACTCTATCTTTGGCAAGATTTATTCTTTTTTTCATGAAACATCATATCAACTACCTAGTATTGCCCCCATGTCAAGTCTATTTTAACCTATAACTCACAATACTTCTCTGCCTCACAAAGATGAAGTAGCTCAAGGAAGGGAATTTTGGAAGAAGATATAGCAGGAAGACACACGAGTGGTGGAAATTGAAGAACCAAAGGATGTTTCTTCACTTTTCTTTGTGGGATGATGCTACTTTTGTTTGTGATAATATTTAGCTTCACCTATCCAGTTAAAAGTATCTCTCTTCAATATGTGGCTCTCAAGAAAATGATTTATATCCTAGACAATTTGCCCCTGGATCCAACTTCATCATCAGTTAGGACTCTTGAAGAGAGGAGGAAAGGAGGCTCCAAATGCTACTTTCTCTGTGTATTCTACAAATGTTGCATTTTTTATTATGATAAAAAGGGGAAGAAAGAATCTGCAAAATTATCTCAAAGAGAACACGAAAATTAAGATGCATAATCTTGAACTAATTAGGGGGAGAATACTTATATAAACTAGTCAAGGGAGATCATGGATAATGGCAACTTGTGAAATAATTAAAACTTGCAAAATATTTTTATTTGATTACATACATTCAGGGGGAGATTATCTTTTATGAGATAATTTTTAATCAAGTTTTGTCATCATCAAAAAGAGAGAGAATGTTAGTATAAATATATGGTTTTGATGATAAACAAAACTTGATTAAAGATTATTTACTAATAATTATTGTCAAGCATTTAGCATGCAAAATCAAGTTGCAAGCCTCACGGACAAAAGAATATAAAGAAGAATCAAAAGATATTCCAAGGTGTCAATCTGTCTAACAAAAAAAGACAAATATCTTGGGTGAGTGTAGAGCCAGGGACGAAGTGTCGCTACAGTCAAATCTCAAGTGAAAGGGAATCAACTGAGTCACTATTCATTTATAAAAGTGAAGTTTATCTCTGATGAATACAAAGCAATGAGCATACAGCAGACTTCATCTGTCATAAGTAAGCCAAAGACGAATAGCTTATTAAGCCAATGATCATCTATCAAAACAGATAAATGTGAAGCAATAGGATTCATCTACGCCTCTATGATTCATGTATTATTTGCAATAGACAAACCTACAGACGAATTGCTGGAAAGATGATTTGTCCATGCCTCAATGATTCATCTATTACTTGCAACAAATAAACCTATAGATGAACTACTAGAAAATGATTCATATGCACCTCTATGATTCATCTATTACTTGCAATGGACAAATCAATAGATGAACTGCTAGAAAGACAACTCGTCCATGCTAACTAGATTTATCTACAACTTACCATAAACAAACTAGAAGACGAAGGGACTTTGTCTGATGGACACCTAGATACATACTTTGTCTGTCATAAGTGAAAATGAGTAATGGACAAATTGAATTGTTGGACTTTGTCCAACATTAATGAGGCTCTTTCCAAACTGATGAAAGAATCAGCCATTGAAGAATCTCTTCAACCGATACTTATTAAGAATCAAGAAATCATCTTCTACAAGGTTGGTGTTGTAAGCATTCCAGCAGATGAGAATTAATCAGAAGATAGAGAATTCAAAATGTGTTAATCAAAACAATCTTCTATCATTAATGGAGTTCACCTACCACTAATAGCTGGAATGCAAAGCAACTATAATTACAACATCGTTGGGTCAAGAAGAGAAGCAAAACAATCAAGAAAAATATTCAATCCCTTCTTGAGAGCAATTACTGAACTGAGCCAAAAACCTTCTACGTCTTTTAAGAGTTGTAAGCCTTGCATTCAAACCTTTCTCAAGTTTCTTTGAGGGCTCCCATCCACCTTTTGGGAAGATCAGTTACTTCTGCATTCAATCTTCAGAATCCTTCCCCTGCGCTTATTGGGAAGTGTCTGTATAAGTGCTTTAACTTTCAGTATTCATTCATTATAATTTCCTTGAGTTTGTAGTTGAGGCTAGACTTAAGAAAAGTTGTGATTGTCTGGGTGTAAACAAGAGCTATTTATTTTTGCCCCCTGGAGCTAGAATTTGGAAGTGTTAGAAGCACTATGTTTATGCCCCTTGGAGCTAAAATCTATAAGAGTGCTCGGAACACTGTAGTCACACCCCCTAGAGATGGAATCTAGAAGAGTGTAGGGTGTATGAGTTGTATTTCTGCTATTGGAGATAGTAGAACCCAAGACACTAAGAGGACAATATTCTTGGAAGAGAGGAGTAGAGTGTTAACTCGAACCACTGTAGAAATTCTTGTGTTTTATTTATCTTTGCATTGATATAGTGATTGGATTAATTTCTAGAGGGACATTTAATTCTAAAAGGGTTTAACAAAATTTTTAAGTACCCAATTTACCCCTACCCTCTTGGGTATTTTTGCCTAAGCTTCAGGGCAAATAATATATTGTGCCTGAAGGGCACCGTTATAAGTTTTGTTTTGTAAAACCCGAGTGTTAAAAACGAGGGTAGATTTTTTGCATTTCAGTAAAATGAGGAATTGAGGTGGCAAATAGTGAATTATACATAAATTTATTATGAAAAACTAATTGAACAAAGAGAATAACTTCATTAGTAATTCTTGAGTGAAATTGACCCAAATAGTGATTTTGAGTGAAGTCATGTATATGACTTTAGTGACTAATGAAGCATGCTTATTAGGTATAATGTGACATGTATGAGGTTTTGAATTGAACTTTAGAGATGATCTTTCAATTTTGAATCATTGAGTTAAATATTCCATAAAAAGAACTCAATAGGTGATTTTCATCAAATTATGAAAAATTTAATGGATAATTAACTTTATATGATGTTTGTGTTGCTTGAACTTTGCTCATGAGAATATGAGGCAATTTTGGTTCTTAGATTTCATATATTGCATTGTTGGGAGCTATGGAAGGATAGTAAGAAGAAAAAAAAACTAAAATGGTGAAATTAAGCAAAGGCATGATTATGATCTACATGAATAACCTAATATGATTATCATAGATATTGTGACGTGTGGGGAATCTTGGTTTAAGACTTGGATGCATTTTAGAATGAAAATGGCATGTGAAGTCATTTATAGCAGATCATTCAGAGTAATTCAGTTAAAAATAATTGAATGAGTATTTTTTGGAAATTAACTTCAAATAAAGGGGTAAATAGCATAAGCATGTTCCATTTCATACATGTGATAACTAGGAAGTAATTTTGTTGATATTTGAAACGTTTTATATAAAATGGGGCTATGAGTGATGTTCCATTAGTGCAAAATTTTGAATTTTGAATAGTCCCTTACAATAGACGGGTTGTTACTTGAATTTGGGGTGATATTGATATTATTAAATGATTATTTAGGATTATTAAACATAAGACTAATTTAAATTGTAAAGTGATTTAGGATGCAAATGCAACAACCCATAATTTGGAGTTAGTTTATGTGTTAAACATTAACATATGATGAATGAAAATTGAATATTACAATGGGGTCACTTTTGCTCCATTTTTGACATATTTATCACTTATTTAGAAAAATGTTTCAATATAAAAGTTATATCCCTTTAATTTAGCTTTCTAATGCCTCAAAAATCATACAATTTGAGTATTATATGAGAGAGATATGGCCAAAACATTGATACGGTGTCCAGCTGCAAGATTTTGGGCACCTATACTTTCTACTTGCTACCAAAGGGACAGAATTTTAGGTGCAGAGGCACCAGTTTCAATGCCAAGTCTGTGACTGGACTTTTTAAAGCTGATTTGCCCCATTTTTTTTCCAAAAACCCATTCTGTCTTTCACCTTGTTCCATTTCCCCTCCTCTTCAGTCCAAAACCCATGTCCTAAGCCATTTTGGCTGGATTTTGCTAGAAAAATCCCTAGTTTAAGAGTATAACCCATCATTTGCACTCCCAAGACCCAATTTCCAACTGGATTGAGGGCTGATGCAAATGGAAGATGGTAATTGGCATTTTAGGCTTGGATGCTCATTTTCGGGTGGAAACTATACTCAAATCTTGAGGTATGTCGTTTTCCACTACCGAATTTACAATTTTACCTAAATTAGAGTTTTGGGGAATAGTGAAAATGAGATGAATCTCATGCTTTTTGTGAAACTGATATGGAGTAAATGATTAATGGCTTAATCATGGATTTTTAGGACTTGTCTAAGGGTAAGCAATTAGGTTTTAGATAATGACCTAATTGGGGATTTTTGTGTAAAAGATAGTTAAACAGTAAATTGTTGAACTTAATGGCTTAATTAGCATGTTTCTATTATTTTTTACATGTTTATTTTGCTATATGGCCGGTGTATATTGTTGATAATGAAAACCCCTTGAGATACCTTGTTGAGAGAAGAGTATTAAAATGATGTATATGAAAGATGTGATGAAATACTCCAAAGAAAAGTAAATTATGTGTAAAAAGGTTTTGATTGTAATCCTAAGACCCAAATGAAGTGGGATGAGGTGTTTGTATGTTGTGAAATGAAACTTCATGCTGTAGAAAGTTATATTATGTTGGGTTACAAATGGTTCTTATATCATTGTGGAATATAGAACTCGATAGTTAGAAACTACACACAATGTATATTTGATAAAATGTTCAAATGTGACATATATGGGAATCAAATCATTATTGAATCATTATCTATATGGAGCCTAATGAGTCAGAGAACTTGAAGATAATGGAATTGTACTCCCTTAAGGTAAGTAGGCTCCCTTCTTTTGTTGTATGATCTGTTAATCTGGGGATATGAAATATCCCAATTGTTTGTTATCCAGGCATGTTTTTTTTCGATGGGGATAATGAATATCCTATATTTAGTTATGGATGCTTATTGTTTATTTAATTATGTGAAAGTATGATTGAATAGAGAGGATGAATATCCCTTTATATAGAATGAGATAATAATATTTTAGACATGAATGAAAGTATATCTGATTGGTTAGGGACAGTGAATGTCCCTTTGGAATGAAATTCCCTAATTTTGTTAGAAATGAATGTTATACATGATACGATCACTAATAATATGCTGTATTGAGAATTTGTTATGATGTGCTTAAAAATTTGGATATATATATATATACTGTGATGTTGAGTATGAATGTTACAGATTCTAGATTAAACATGATATTTGTTTATTAATTATGATTTTAGTTTATTAAATATGTTCAATCAAAAAGACAAAAGTTAATAGACACCTTCCTTATGCCATGCACTTGACAAGATTATTTCAACATTATGAAATTGATATATCTGATGATGTTTTAACCTATCCCTCAAGTTACAATGAGATTAATATTGTAACACTCAGAAGGATGAGGTATATCAAGCATGAGAGGATGATAAGTGGAGATTAATTTCAGCAATTCCTGAAGATAGTGAAGAGGATAGTCCAATGCAAGAAGATGAAGATTCCGGAGATGCTAATGAAGCAAAAGTGGAAGTTGAGAATGAGGGTGAAGAAGAATTTTTCCAACATGTTCTAGGAGAAGAGAAGGATCTAGAAGAAGAGAAGGGTTCCCATGGGAAGGATGGGAAGGATCCTCAGGTTGGAGATGATTCAGCAACGACTATCTCAGACACTCAACACACTCCACCCACCACCATTCCAGCTCCAAGTCCTACTATCTATACACCTTCTTCTTCACCCCATGTTAAACAACCTCAACTTCTCCTTTGCTTGATGTTTCCACCTTGCAAGCCTTAATTAAGCTAGTTTGGGTTCTCTCAAAGCTGACCTATAGAATACATAAGGGAGAAAATTCAAGCATCCTCCTCTATTGATTAATTGGACTCCACTACCAAGAAGAACAAGCCATCTCCTTCAAAACGAACTTGCCTTGAAGAAACAAACTCTTTTTCAAAAATAGTTTCTCTAGTTTTAAGGACTTGAAGATACTTTAACTGTCCTACCTTTATTACTCATTTAAGTTCACACTTGCTTGACTCTTTAAATCACTACATATATTCACACACTTATGACTTTTCATTCCTATTTTGCATCTTGATTATTTTTTATTCTTGTCCATTTTCTTCATCTATGCATTGCTGCATTTCCTTCTTTTTGCTTCTGACAAAAAGGGAGAGAGAAACATAAGCACTTTAATAAGGGGAGGAATGTTTATTTTAAGTTCATCAATATTTGGTTTTGTCATCATAAAAAAGGAAACAATTATTGGACTCCTATTTTTTATTTTAATGATGAACAATTATGAATGAAATGATATGATAAGCATGAATAACCATGGATGAAATGATATAATGTGTTTTACTATATGGATTTTATGACACACTAACATTTACAATGGATTGATGTAAATGTGTAAATGAGTTGATGTGGAATGCATGTAAATAGGTTGATTGAATATGATGGAATGGATATAAACAAGTTTTGAAAATAGATTAAGGAAGGAAGAAGTCAAATGGAGAAATCTGTCGACATTTTGTGGATGTAACTTCAACGAATTTGAAGTCAGCAACACATCGAGCGAAGTTGAACCTTAATGGATGCAAATCAGAAGAAGTTTGAACTTGGATGGAACCTTGACGGATTAGTAGTTAGGGAGAAATTCAGCAAAGTTAAACTTCAACAAATTTCTTTGTGAAGAAAAACATTGAAGGTTTTGGAAAAATGTTAACGGTTTTGTGATTGTTGGTTGCAATTACGAAGATCCGATTTTGTTTGACATATTCTTCAACATCTTTTGAGAGATTGTCTCCCAACAATTGAACATCTATTTTAAAGGGGAGATTTGTCGAAGAAAAGAAACGCTAGAGAAAGTGAGATCTTCGTGTGTGATCAAGAGAGAATCAAGATGTCAAGATCATTAGAAAATTTTAACCTCTGTTTTGTAAGCGAATGAAGTTCGATGGAAGACTCTGAAGTACAATGAAGAACTGAAGTCACTTGTTTGTTAAATTAGTTGTAAGCTTTTTTTATTATCTCCTTCATTGTGTTGATTGTACCTTGGTTTGGGTTCTAAACCAAGAGATAGTTAAATCATTACAGGGTATATGAATGATTCGTCTATAGTATCACCCAGAAGTGTAAGTCTAGAGAACAGAGAAATTATACCACTATAACTTTGGGACTAAGTTGACTAGTGGAACCCAAGTTTGGGATTATAACTTAGAGAGTGGAGTAGTTAGAGAGTGCCAAACCACTATAAAATCTATGTTTTAAATTTTTATGTGATTATTTGTATGGTGCATTTGAATCACTTCTATATATTGTGCGTATTAAGCCATAGCATGAGGCCAACAATTGGCTATCAACAAAAGTATAGAGGTAAGATAGAGGGGCTACCATTGCTATATCCTTAAACAAATTATGAATCTTACTCGGGTACTACATATCGGTCCTTAGTAATAGTTTTACTTAAGAGAGGAGGAGTGAAATGGGTAATTAAAATTTTAAAGAACTTAAGCCCTTGTAGGATTAATGCCCCTTTAACATGTGCAATACAATATACAAGGTATAATCATAAAAGAAAACCTAGAAATAAATGAATACAGTGATATGTAGTGATTTAGTCCAACTCGGTATCTACTCTACTCTTTCAAAGTAACCTCCTCCTTTACTTTGGATTACCCTATTTGTAGTACTTACAATACTAACATAGAATCATAACTCATTTCTATATTCTAGCTCTAGGGGCATAAACAATTTCACAAAATAAAGAGTATAAGTATACAACTCCAATACCTTGCTTTATCTTCTTAGAAAGTAGTCTCTAATACTACTTCAAGGAACGACAAACACAAACTAAATCAAATTAGAAATATAAACTTGTTATAGAAAATATTTGGACAGAAAGAAGATTTCTATTTTACTAATGTAGAAGTCTTGAAGGCTTTTCGACAATTGAGCACTTCAAAGGCTTCAAAAGGGGCTAGAATTTCCAGTACTTGAAGTGAATAAGAAGATTGTAGCTCAAAATCTTGTATAAACATGATGTATCATTTCGATATATAATCTTGTAATAAAATCCAGCCTTTAAAAGGTAGATGAAAACATTAAGTTGGTCCATAATGTTCATAATTTTTGAACATTATTTCTTATCTAAAATGTCAGTAGCACCTCACTAGACTAACCTCTTCTACTAAGCTTCGATAATAAACCTAAGTAGACCGACATTTGAGGTTGATCATGTAATGGCTAATTTTTGGGTACCTTCAATTGCACACCTTGATCAACTAAGCTTTGTTGCTGAGCTCAAGTCAGAACCTAAGTCAATTTAGCTTCTGTGATTGACCTAGTTGTAGAGGAGTTGAAGTCTCTACAAGTTCAATTGCACACTTAGTCGACTGAGCTTTGCTGCTAAGCCTCAATCACATGCCTAAGTTGACTAAGCTTTGCTATTGACCATCAATTGCATACTTGAGTTGATTAAGCCTTGCTGCTAAATTTCAGTAGGAGGCCTTAGTAAATTGAAATTATGAAAATTTGTGACTAAGCTTTTGTGGTGTTTGAAATTTAAAATGCAACTTCCGACGTTCTTTAATACTCTTAATAAATCTAATGAATTCTATTTGCTTATGTGATTTTACATTTGATTGATGTGAAGTTGTGTGCTTAACCTATCGCAATTCTCAATTGAAACTTGTTAGAATCAAACACAACGATTTGCATTAGGTGAGCACATCATCAAAACTCAATATTCATCATGATTACTTATGAGGCATGGAGCTTACGATAGCCCTCTATAAGGGTGGCTAAAGACAAATAATGATGAACGGCTGGTAAAACATGCATATCACGATGGTTTTAGCTAGGGGTGCAACTGGAGTAAGTTAAATTAAAACTTGACCAACTAACTCTAAAACTTTTAGGGTTAGGGTTCATTTTTAAAATTTTAAGGTTTTATGTTTAGAAATTAATTAATACACCATATACTCACCGCATTTAGGCTGTAGAGTTTACCCAGTGAATTGCAACTCTTTCTCTCTCTTACTTATTATGTAAATTGCAAAACTTATTTGACCAATAAATTTCATTCTTATAATGTGACAAGTAAATGTTGTATAGAAGTATACTAACTAATTACTCTTCTATATTAGAGTTGAACCCGACTCAATTTAGATATATAGTTGGGTTAAGGTTAAGTAAACTTAAACCTAAATTTTAAAAGCTAGAAGAGGCTTTTTTTAACATTAGTATATTATAAAATAATTCAAACTCAAGTTCAAAGTAAATCTAATAAATTAATTCTAAATTTAAATTTTAATCTAGGTTTTAAGCTTAAGTTTAACATGTATATTTCAACAATTAGACTAAAATGAAACTTAATATAAATTCCAAGGAAAAATAAAAACTCAAATAAATATCAACTTGATTCAATCTGAAGATACACTTAAGCTTTATTAGAAAACTAGATTGATTAATTAAGTGAATGATTATGTGTTGAACATTTATATGCAAGAGTATTTAGCTAAATAAACAATTGATAGAATAGTTGCTGCTCAATTCAACTCTTTGGTAAGTTATTATGTTCTGCATTTTATTTAAAATGAATTATTAACTTACAAATTTTTGAAGAAAAATTATAGATCAATTAAATTTCAACTTAGATTTCAACCCAAACCTAGAATCGAGGTTAAAGATTTAGAAATAAAAATAGGGTTGACTTAGTATTGAGGTTTTAACGTAGGGTTAGAGTTAGGAACTCGAGTCAACCAACTAGAGTAGTACCCGTAGAGGGAGTTTTTACGTCCCTAAGTTCAAAAATAAAGTCAAATTCTTCCTGCAAATTGCTATTTTAGATTTTTCATACATTTTTTCCTTATATTTCTTGCATTTTTTTAATTTTTTTCAAATAGCAGATTTTTATACCCAAGCATAACGGCCCTGAAGGAAGAGTTTAAATAAACAAATGGAGTCTGTATAATACTTTGTATAGTTGGTAATTAGGTACAACAATCCTCGTAAAGACAAGTGTCCAGTGCGCAGTCCTAGTATTAACAAAGAGGCTGTAGTGGGAGAGAGTGCTTAATATTTACTTGTATTAGACGCTAAAATATAGATGGTTGGGTCATAATTTGTAAAACTAGCAGGATATGACGAAGGGCATTCCTCTTTTCAACGATCTCAAACTCATGTTTCCGGCTTCCAAATTTCTAATTCTCTCATTCATTCAGCACAGCCAGGAGCAGCCAAAGCCGAGGCCGAGACTGAACACAAAGTCAAGGTCTGACCAACTCTCCCTCACATGATCAAGCATCTAACAATATGCTATAAATGAAAATAAATTTTAAAAAACATAACTAGAACCAACCGCACTCTTTTTTTTATTTTATATTTGACTTTCGGCATAATGGCAATAACCCAGTAAGGTGGCATGACTTAACGTTCTGCCCCTCTCGACGTCAACGAGGTAAGCCATATTACTGGAGAGCATTGAAAAGAAATGGGCTTTCAGTCTTTCAAACAAACTTCTGGATTCTTTGGCTAGTATCTCTAAAGTGGAATATGCATAGAAGCACTCTCATCAAATCAGATGAGAGTGCCCCCTTTTCGACATGCTTTGCAAACAACATGCATTGCGTGTGTGCCAAGCCTAGTAAGTGAAACAAGGAAAAAAGGAAGGGGGAGGTGCGAAGAGAAGCTATTATGACAATTCAAAACCAACAAATTCTAGTGACCATCTTAAAAGGCAACAAAACTATCAACAAAGCTGCCAGAAATGAACAGTAAGCTTCAACCTTATAAAAGAATAATAATAGCATAATCATGCAGTTGATTAAATAGGTAGGAATTTGTGCATTAGTGTGGCATCGAGCCCAACGATTTATCTGTTGTTCCTGCTTTGATCACTAGCTCCTTTCCTCATCATGGCAACAAACTCTGCATAGTTTATCCATCCATCCTACAAAAAAATCCCAGTTGGGAAACTGTGATGATAATTGTTTAGATGATTTCTCAAAAGGGATATCATATTGTCAAATCAAGCACAGTTCAAAGGGTTTTAAACATTCTAGTCAGCTTCTAATCATCAACTCCACTTGTAGATATCATGAGTCTAAGCAATTGCACTCAAACAGATGATCATAACCTCAAATATGAATGATTTTATCAGAAATTTCCATTCTTTCTGCAATCCCTATATATGGTAACATCATCAAGCTGCTTCAGATTCATAAGCAGCCCATGGTCGGTAACACAAACAGTGGACATATAAAAGTTATGATAATCAAATTGTTGAAAATCTTCAGATAGATGATCTGGCATTTTGGATAAGGTTATAGCTAATCTAATTTGACATTGTACTCCTAATTAACTGTTTTCCAGCAACTGTTTGGTTGGTTAAAGTTATGTATTAATAATAACAATAAATTTCTTTGAGTCAACATTTTATTTGTAAATGAATTACGTGAAATACGTCTCTTCTCATAATCTGCTAAATAATTATTGAAATGAACACAATTAATGCAAACCAAGAAAGGATGCATTCAAATCAAAGAAAGAAGGATTGTAAAAAAATACAACCCACTAGCCAATTGTAAGCACTTAAAAATGACAATAACATCTCCTCCTTCACCCCCTTATTAATCCATTTTTTCTCTTTTCTTCTCAGATTTTTTATTTTAGACTAATAGTGCTAGATTTTAGATTCATTGCATGTACAAATTGTTCTAATCTCAAGAAGGGATATGTTCATCGTGGTTTTCTGCCAAGTGGCTTGTGCATTGTGGTTAGAATGATTTGAGCGATCTAGATGGGTGAACAACAATCTAAAAGTCAGATAAAAGGTTTTTGGCCAAGGATACGTTATATGCACATTCTACTATTAAGTTCAAGTAATAGAAATGCATTTGCATGCATGCATTGCCCATGGTTTGTATGATGTTACCTAACTTTCACAAGAAAAACAATAAATGTTTGCAATAGTGCTATTTGAGAACAAATTTTGCAGAAGATCAACTCACATGATCTGTATCAACATCATTAATGACTTCATCAATAATGGCCTCGTCACCCATCCCATATTGAGTCATAGCTTGTTTCAACTCATCTCTCGTGATGAACCTGGTAGAAGCAACAGAAATGAGATTCATTTGAATAGATATTCATTTACAAGGACAAAAGGCTAATCCCTTTGGTTTCAGTGCATAAAATGTTAGTGTGCATTTTGAGATCACATTAAGGCCAAGATGAGGAGTTCCATTATCCCATTTTTGAGTGTCAAATGCAATCATGCCACCCTCACCAATATTGCACACCATGTTTGATTCAAAAAGTTTGGACAGTTGTGCCATTATTGCACTTGTTACCCAAGATGTTAAGATAATTGCCATTTTGCTTCTCCTATCCTGAAAAGTACCTGGCATTATGTATTGGAAGTAAACCATTGGGTGCCATCTAATGAACTACCATTTTTCAAGAGATGCCTCAGACCTCACTGATAAATGGCATGACCAGAATTCGGACCCCATGAAGATACCAGATAATGCGCCTTTGCCATGATGTCCATTCAATGCTACTAGTACATAATGGAGGGGTGTCAGGATTGAACATTATTTGAGAAATATAGAAACCGGGAGATTACATGGAACAGGGAGGAGTACTAAATCATAAATGACATTGTCAAGCAATGACCCATGCCAGTAACATAATACATGAAATGCATACTTCAGTGATAACCTTATCTAACACGTGCAAAGTGCCGGATCAAAGATAGTGAATGTCCACAACTATTCACAATGCAACATGCAAGACATAAGATGTAGTATATACCCGCTTCCATCAGTATCAAAGAACTGAAAAGCCTTCAACAAATTTTCATCTCTCTCTAGTCTATGCTGATGCATGGTAGCTGTGATGAATTCAATGTAATCAATGCTCCCATTTTTGTCAACATCAGCCTATCACAAGTGGCAAAATGTCCATCAATCATGGAAATAATAATGAAGGATGATGCTAATGTAAAATAAGTTACCGCTTCCATCAGCTGCTTGACTTCTGCTTCACTAATCCTTGATCCTAATCTGGAAAGCCCAGTTCTGAGCTCTTCGTATGTTATTGTACCACTGTGATCCGTGTCCATATTGTCGAACATTTGTCTTAGACCCTTGATTTCTTCAGCAGAAAGATTTTCAGCAATGACCTTAAAAATTCCAAAAGATATGCTTTTTTGGTTGAATAGTCTGATGCTAGCAATTCATTTCAAAAGAAGACAATAACTAGAGGCAAAGGCACTAACCTTAAGAGCAAGTTTCTTTAGCTTGTTCATTGCCCTGAATTTCTTCAACCGTTTCAGCACCGCACTATCAATGGGTTTGTCAGGTACTGCAACTTCTTTTTTTAACCAAGGATGCTCTGGTTGATATATCGAAATACCAAACACATGAATGGTTCTGGAATCCAGAATGATACTTACAAAGAAAAGGAAGCAACTGTTAGATGGAAATCAGTTCAGTATTCAGCACTGTGTTCATTTATAGAACCACAGAAATGGAAGAATCAATCTTCATACACATAGCAGCATAAGTTTGTGAGAAAACTGAAGTTTGGGCTTCTTAGTTTTGAGATTCTGTTTCTGAAGTGCAGCAAAAGTTTTCGAAAATGATAGTACAGATTCTTCCGGAATTTCCAAGTGCAGGAGCATGGTGATATATTTTTTGATCTTTTAGCAATGACTAGTGATACTTATCCACTACAGCTAGTTGTATGTAACCTTAATGCGTAACTTGTACCCCTCATACGAGGTGAACATCATCCAAGATGGATAAAAATTGCAGGTTGGCCACATAAATGATGCATGGCATAAAGGGCCTGTTTGATTCTACTGGATCTTACTAGCTGATGGCTGATGAGTAGCTGAAGTGAAATAAGTAAAAATTGCTTAATACAACTGAAGTAAATGACTTAAAATTAATAAACTTGTTTGATGCAACTGAAGCTAAATGCTGAAATAATGGATAAATGACCAAAATGCCCTCATAAATCTTAGACTTAAAAAATAAAATATTGATTAACATAATGTAATTAAATATTTGAATATATTAAAAAATCATTTTCAAATTTTAAATTGTTAAATAAAATATAAAACTAAAATAGATAAATTTTAATTTAGAAAAATTAATTAGAATATTTTCATCTTTATTTAAATAGATGAAAAATAAATTTAATAAAAAGTAATTTAACTGTCTACAAATTTTCTAATCACCAAATATGTCACTGTAGGACAAACATGCGGAGATAATTTTGCGGAGAAAAAATAGAAACATAAAAAGGGTGGGTATTTCAGTAATTATATAATATATACACAGATGTTTAGGAATATAAAAGATTGATAAGCCGAAAAGCATCCTATAGGCTGCTTACAACTTATCTATCAAAATAGTCAAATGAGCCCCTTCCATAAGTGCAATAAGACATGGCTTATTTTTGTAGGCTCCTTATTTCTAGGAAATAAGCTGTAAGCCCCCAAAATAAGCCGGATCAAACAGGCTCAAAATAAGGTGGTCGATTGGAAGGTTAATAGCATATACGGCTCCCCAACAGAGGAGCAACCAAGTTTCAGAAGAACATATTCTGCTTGCTAGTGCCACATACCTTTTCATCATTAGAATCTCTAATTCACACCTGGTCAGATCAGAAGATCTTCAACAAAACCATTTTGCAAGTGTTTATTTGTTCTTTCTACATTAGCAAAAAGGGAATAACATATTCTAGATCAACATAAGAATATTTTAGAGTTCAATGAATATCTGACAGGATTCCATGATCCCATGTCTCATGTCCCCACAACTTCTCACAAGATCCGAGTTATATGTCTCAAAGGTTAAACGAAGAGAAATATGACATTCTGGACTATTCATAACAGAACAAGAAAAGCTGCATAACAAATTGTTTGCAAATACAATACTCACCAAGTGCTTGGGCAGCAGTAATTCGCTTTTTGGGGTCCTGTGTTAACATCTTCCTGATGAGGTCCTTTGCAAGAGAAGATATTGAAGGCCAAGGATCACTTTTGAAATCCAAATCACCTTGTAAGATAGCATCAAATATGCCTTTCTCGGTCTCTGTAATTGATTTTGCCAGAGTTTTAGGCCCATTGAAGGAGATGTCAAAGAAGTGGGGATGAAGTTCTATGCAAAATAAGAAATTTTCAAAGAATCATTCAAATTGGAAGTTCTCTGCCTACTTAGATATCAAATCCAAACCTCATCATCATGATCAAAGCTTTATCCTAATTAATCATCAGTGTATCAAATTTGAATTCATGTCCATTTTGAGTTGGATGTGATGATGTCCTAGTCCACTTGAGAGAGCTTTGCAAACTAATAAATTTCACTTACCAGCCCAAAACGGGGGCACACCACTCAGAAGAACATATAAAATGACTCCTGAACTCCAGATATCAATTTCTTTACCATAGTTTCGCTTCAACACTTCAGGGGCTACATAGTAGGCACTGCCCACAATTTCCCTGTAAACTTTCCCTGCAATCACATTTCTCTGGCTTTATACATTGAGTAAAAAGAAATACATGATACTCAAATGTGTTAATTTGAATCAAAAGCATCAGGGGCATTTATAATTATAAAACCAAAGGAAATTAAAAAGCTTTCATGAGAACTCAGAAGTGGCACTTGTCTGAGGTGCTCGAGGAGGAAGCCGTTGTAAGAATAGACTCAGCAACTACATCTTGTACCTCACCATATCTGTGTTCAATTTCACCCATAGTCTTTTCCAGCTGTCTATTCTTCCATGGCACATTTGGCAACCATTTTGACAGATCAACACCGCTTTCAAGTCAATTTTGAAAGGAGCAGAAAAGGTTCATATTAGCTAAGAGGTTATCTGCATCCCAGACCCAAGAGAAACAGAAACTTAAGTCTCTGGAAACATGGTTGAACAGGTAGGATGGAAGTCGGGTAACTGATGAGGCTAATAGCAATTAGTCATGAGCTGTCACCATTTTCAGTACATCAGTAGGAATCTGTTTGTTAGTTTGTTAGTAATGCTAGTGTAATAATGGTACACTGGCAAGTGAATTAGTATAAGTAGTTAGTTGAGTGCAAAAATCTCTTATTGAGTGGATTATCATCTTGTAATTCTGTAAGGAGGAAACTATCTTTTTCTGAGAATTTATGATCAAAAGCTGGAATCATCTTGGGTCCCATCAGTGGCAGCAGAACCGGTGGCTCCATCCTCAGGCAAATTCTCTGAGGTAAAATCTAGTTCCTTTCTACAGTCTGGTTTCATTGAGTAGATCATGGCTGGATGGAAACTAGATGACTGACTTGGAAGATTGGAACAGGAATTCCATCCAACAGGAAACATTTGAACAGAGGATGAATGGTTATATGGAGAATTTGCAAAACGCAATAGATACCCTGTCCCGATGGATGAATTCTCAAGGGCAAAGGAATATTAGTGGAAATTTGAGAAGGGGAAGTTCGGAGGGAGACGACAGTGCATTTCAGGAAGTAACTAGTGAGAATGAATGGTCTATCCACCAGGCAAGGTCAGATCTACCCAAATTCTCCTATCCTGAACTAGAGTGTGGAGCAAAGCTATGAAATGCACAACGATCCTGAGAACATGAAGGTGCTGACATCACCCTGTATTTCTTTCGCACTTTTTATTTACGTTCTTGATATTTTGCCACTGAGCAAACACACCCTTGTTTATTTTGATAATATTCTTATATTGGTCATTCTTTTAATGATCGTATTAAACATGTTCGAAAAGTATTGCAAGTTTTGCAAAGCATATTAATATCAATAAGTGCTCAAGCGAATCATTTTCAGAGTTTGTAATTACAGCTCAAGGTTTTAGGGTACTTGATGCCAAGGTTAAGACAACTATAGAATGACTAACTTCTAAATCAATTAGCAAGTACAAAATTTTCAAGAATTGGCTACATTCTATTGACAATTTATAAGGAACTTTAGCATTATTATAGTTCCCATAACAAATTGCTTGAAGTTTAAAGATGTTACTTTAACCAAAGAGGCTAATGAAAGTTTTAATTTGATAAAAAAAAAATTGGTTGACGCATTAATGCTAGTTTTAACAAATTTTGACAAATTTTTTTAATAAAATGTGATGCATTTCACATAGAAATTAGAACTGTCTTAGGCCCAAACGGGCATCCAATTGCCTATTTTACTGAAAAAAATAATTATTTGAAGATGTCTTACTCTACTTATGATCTTGAATTTTATGCAATAGTTCAAGCATTAAGATTTTTGCAGAATTAGTTAATTTAGAATAATGATATTAAATTTTATGCAATAGTTCAAGCTTAAGATTTCTGCAGAATGATTTAATTTAGAAAGAATTATGTTGTGCTCCAATCATGAGGCCCTTCAATATATAAATTCACAAATGTGTTTTACTGCTATACATGCCAAACGGGACTCATTTTTACAACAATATGATTTTGTAATTTGACATAGTCTAGAACTTTAAATGAAGTTATTGATGCATTAACTAAAAAAATTTGTTCTCCACCAAAAATATCTAATGAGATTACTAGATTTGAACTTCTATCAAGAAACTATAAGAATGATTCACATTTTTCAAAGATTTTTCAAGAATGTGAAATGATAAAATAGTAATTTTCTTCAAATTTTCAATAATTATAATTGTAAAGGAAACCAACTTTGTGTTCCCCAAAGGTCTTTAAGGTAAAAGATCATTTTTTAACTCCATAGTAGTATGGGTGCAACTCATGTCAAGTTAGTCTCAGTGGAAGTTAACTCTAACCGTATTTCTAAAACGTCAGCCCCACCCTAACACAACCCTATTTCTAAAATCTCAATCCTAGCTTGAACTCTTAATGTTCAAGTTTAAGTTAAAATTTGGATTGAAATTCAGATTAAATTTTGAGTTGAAATTTGAATTACTTACAGTTGTCATTTCAAATTTATGTAAATTAATAATTTATTCTAAATAGAGCATAAAAACATCAAGACATAACAAGTAACCAAGGAATTGAAAATAAGTAATACTGATTTGATCAAGATTTATTATTTAGTTGAAGGCTCTTCAACATATTCCTCCCTTACCTTCACATGAACCTCTTATTGTGAAAAGGAAAAAGTGACTAGATAAATGTCCAGTGTAATTAATAGAAAATTATTACTAAGCAATTAAATGTAATTCATGTAAGTACCCTTTTTATTTGATCACCTCCTCTCCGTTTCTAGTTTCCACAATGTATCAACCAAATGATAATAATTCAATAATATCACTTAGGAAAACCTAATGACATTCAACAAACAAGATATTAGATGAATTTGTATTACATATTTTAAACTAAAGTAAGCCCATTGGGGCTTGATAACATGTCAACTGTTAAGAGGATAGGAGTAAAATTTCACATTGATGGCTGCTGCTAAGCACCTAATAAAGAGGAAGCTAGGGGGTGACAAAGTATAGGGAGCTTGGAGGTGGGTAGCAGCCTTGTGATATGCAAATATGAGCATAAATGATTCAGGTCTAATAAAAAAGCACCTTATGCATCCTTTAAATTCGGGTCAAACCAGATTCAATTCAACCCAACTTGATTTCTAAATCAGGTCAGATCATATTTATAAACCTAAACATAAAAATTCCTAACCCTAAAATGGATATTTTCAAGGTTACCTGATTGGTTCAGATTTAACCAATCCCAATTTGCAACCCTACATGATGGAGTTTTAGGTGGACATTTTGGTAGACAAGAACATAGCTTTAGTTAAAGATCACTACTGCTGGCCTAAATTACATCATGATATTGAAAAATATGTTCGAAGCTAGATGCATTGTCAAAAGGCAAAGGATAGAACACAAAATTGTGAATTGCATAGACCATTACCCATCCCATACCAAACATAGGAAGACCTTAGTATAGAATTTATTCTCAGTTTGCCAAAGACTCCATGTGACTTTCCTTCAATTTTCATTATCGTTGATAATTATTAAAAGATGGAACACTTTCTTCCATGCAAGACAACATCTAAAGCTTCGCATGTTGCACATCTCTTTGTTTAGGGAAAAAGTTTGACTTCATGTAGTGCCAAAAACCATCATATCAAACTAACATAAAATAAAATTCGTAAGTTATCTTTGGCATACTTTGTGGAGTCGTGTAGGCTCTACACTTCAATTTTCAAGTGCATACCATCCACAAACAAGTGAACAAACAGAAGTCATAACCATTCTCTTAATTGATTCCTCTATAGTTTTATTTTTCAGATTGTAGACTTTAAATGTCTTGCTAACAATGGAATAACTAAGAAAAATACCTTCATCAGATTTGCTATCAAATTTGCCATGGTTTTCCTTTTTATTGTTAAGAATAAAGCATTTGCAACCGAAAGTGTGGAAATGAGAAATGTTTGGTTTTCTGCCATAATATAATTCAAATGTAGTTTTGTTGCATATAGATATAGCAAAAATTCTGTTAATAATTTAGCATAAAGTATTCATTGCTTCAACCCAAAAATATTGAGGTAAGTCATATTTACTCAACATTATCCTTGTCATCTCTTGCGAGGATCTATTTTTTCCTTTTAGCTACTCTATTTTGTTGAGGTATTCTTGATGCAGAGAATGTATATAAAATTTCAATGTTTTCACAAAAAGCAGTGAATTTCTAGTTTTTAAATTCTCCACTATGATTACTTCTTATGGCTACTATATGAGAGTCTTGTTCATTCCGTACACGCTTGGTAAATGTTTCAAAGAATGAAATGATCTCATCTTTGGAAGCGAAAAACATTATCCAGGTAAATCTGGCATAGTCATCCATAATGATATATGTATAATGTTTCCTTCCAAGGCTTCTAGTTTTTGTTGGTCAGACAAGATCCAGGTGAAGCAATTGAAGTTGTTTAGTTGTGTATACTTCTTTGTTTGATTTGAATGATTCTTTAACTTGCTTTCCTTTTAAGCAAGCATCACATAGTTCATTTTGGTCAAACTTTAGGTTGGGTAAACCAATAACAACATCTTTGTTGTATAGTTTTTCAATCATGAACTTGTTGGCATATCCCAATCTTCTATGCTACAGCAAAGATTCTTCATTATTCACAAAAAACATTTGACTTGGATAGCACTGAAATCTACTAAATATATATTTCCACATCTTTTACCAAGTACTGCAATTGAAATTGAATTATCTATTACAGAACATATATATGATTCAAACATAACCTTATAACTATTATCACAAAATTGACTAACACTTAAAAAATTATGTTTTAATCCTTCTACCATTAAAACATTTGTAAAGAGAGGTTGGCTGATCTTGCTAATTTCAACCACTCCACCTTTTCCATTATCTCTAAAGATAACTATTCTTCAGTTTTTAGCTTTTAATTCTGTGAATAACTCCTTCTCCCCTGTCATGTGTCTTGAGCAACCACTATCAATATACCATTTACTACTCCTTGTGGTTTTCAAGTACACCTGTAATAATAAGGTCAAGCTATAATTTTTAATACCCATTTAGGAATAGGTCCAGGTAGGTTAGTACCAGAATATTTGACACCCAAATTAGGTTTTGTTTGGGTTCTAATTTCTTTCATGATTGCTACTTTTCTTTCTTTGGTTTTCTCTACTTTTCTTCTTTGCCTTTAGGTTAAATAATGTAGAAGTCAATGTTTTTCTAAGGGCATGATTTTCTGCTTTTGTTTGCTAAAAGTTCTATGTTAAGGTTTTGGTTAGTTTTAAGCTAAGTGTTTTCTTGTCTTAACTTAGAAGATTTATAGATTATTCTTTCTAGTTCTCTTTTTGTTTCTTTGTGTTTAGCTTTTAAAGTTTTAAAATCTGAATATAACTCATCTAATAATTCTTCTAAGTCAGAAGTTTTAGTTTTTGAATTTACTTCATCTTCATAGATAGTCATGAACCTTATTCCTGTATGATGCTCCTCCTAATTTCTTTTTTTGGAGTTAAGTGAACTGAATTGAGTTTCATTTTCTTCTTCTGTTTCAATCGAGTTTTCTTGCATCATATTTTCCAGAATTTCCCATGTAGTCATCGCTTTCTTCTTCTTTTGAAATTTCCTGTTGCTAGAAATATTCTTTTTACCAAAATAGGAATTATACATTTTCTTCTTGTCTCATTGCTTTTTTATGGTTCTGGGCAGTCAAATCTCACATGCCCAGACTTGTTGCAATTGTAACATATTGGAATCTCCTTTTCCTTTTTCTTACTCTTGTTGTTGCTTTTGAAGTTGTTTCCAAATTTCTTCTTTCTGATCATATTTTTGAATCTTCGGGTTATCATTGTCATATCCTAATCATCTTCACTTGTTGAGGCTTCTTCTAAAGATTCTTCATTCTCTGATTCAGCTTGTATAGCAATCTTCTTACCTTTGAATTCATCTGGAACCTTTTGCTTCATTAAGACTTCATGGGTCATAAGTGATCCCATGAGTTCTTCCACTTTCATTTTACCTAGATTCTTTACTTCGTGTATGACAGTCACTTTAGGCACCCAAAATCTAAGTAGAGATCTCAATATCTTCTTAACTTGGGTTCTTCATATTTCTCTCCCAAGCTTTTTAGTCCATTGGTGATTTTCTGAAACCTTCCAAACATTTTAGAGATAGTTTCTGATTCCTTCATGGAGAAGGCTTCATATTCCTATAGTAGAATATTGATCTTACTTTCTTTTACTTGACTTGTACCTTCATGTGCTACCTGAAGTTTATCCTAAATTTCCTTGGCTGAGTCACAGGCGGAAATCTTTTCAAATTCAGATGAAGATAGTGCATGGTAAAGACAATTCTTTGCTTTAGCATCACATTCAATTATTTGAATATCTCCTGGTGTATATTTATCTTCTGTGTTTGTGACATTCTTTCCATTTTTAACTACAAGTCACGACTGGTAATCTATGGCAATCAAGAAATTTTACATCCATATCTTCCAATACCGATAATTGGTTCCATAAAAAAATGGAGGTCTGGAAGTAGATTGTCCTTCAACAGATGTATTGTGGAATATACTGGTCATTTGAATCTCTTCACAAGTTAATATATTTATAATTAAATATTAACTAGTGAAGCCTGCTCTCCCTAGCTAGATGGTAGCTCAAGGGGGTGTGTGTTGGGAAGGGGGTTGGGGGAGGGGGGGGGGGGGAGTTAATTGAGCTTTAAAGTGGTTCAGCCCTTCCTGGGTTCCTACTCCACTTCTTTAAGTCAGTCTCATTTACTCTCAGGTTCCACTATAAGACTTTTTTATTTTGCAAGTTCACCAACAACTTACTGGTTTTCCAAGCTTACCAGAAACTTTTACACATTGGTTTCCAAGCTCACCAACTAACTTATACACGTTGGTTTCCAAGCTTACCAACTAACATACTGGTTTTTAAAAGTTAACCAGAAACTTTTACATATTGTTGGTTTCACAGAGCTTACAAACTCTCTTGTTTTTCAAAATGGAATGTACAAAATAATGTCTCTTACTTAGATAAACGTATTAAAATTAAAACTTAATTAAATGAACAAAGTATGCAATGAGATCAATTCAAACTCCTTATGAAGTTGATGCAAATCTGATTTTGAAAGCTCTGAATACTTTGTCAGTGTTGTAGCAACTGGAGTTGAATGATGGAAGGTTGTGAATGCTTTCCTTGAAACAAAAATGATTTTTAGTGTAATCTCTTTTTTTTTAGTGTCGCCTTAATCATTTTTATATATAGGATTTGAGAAGTTTTAGCCATTGCAACCTTTGGCATCATTTTCAAACTAGTTAGGCAGGGTTGGTAATGACTTTTGTATTTTGTCGAGGTTCAGAAATTCTGAATAGAGTCCTCATCCTTCAATTCATAGCTTAATAGAGCTTCTAAAGTTGTTTTTCAGAATTTCTGTGATAAGTAGATTTTTGTTAATATCCTCTTCAGAATTTCTGTGCATTGTTTTTTTCTTCAACAGTCATATTCTAAGTTTCTAAAGAACTTCTGACTAGCTTTTGATTTACCTATGAAGCTTAGATTTTACTTCTATACATCTTCATTGACTCATGCCTTCTTGAAAACGCCTCTGAGAATGCTTATGGTTTTCTTCTGAGTTGTTTCTGTGCAATGTGTCAGCATTTTGGATTGCTTCTATGTAGCGTGTCGGCTTTTTTGCGTTGCTTCTGTGTAGCGTGTCAACATTCTGCATTGCTTCTGTGTAATATGTCAATGTTATGCATTGCTTCTGTGATCTTGATGAAACTTCTGTTCATCCTCTGATTTGCTTCTAACATTCCGAGATTTCTTTTGGCATTGTTCTATATAGTTGAAGTGTCTTCTGGGTTACTTCTGATATGCTTCCGTAATTCTGATGAAACTTCTGTCCGTCCTCTGATTTGCAATAATGATATGTATTGATTCTGAGGAAGTTCTGATATGATTCTAGTATGGTTCTGTGTTACGTTTGGTAACTTCTGAGTGCTTCTTAGTTCCATATTTTGTTTCTAATGTCTTTCTAAAACACTTCTATGCAACTTCTGATTAATTTCTGATTTGATTCTTGATTTCTTCTCAACTTCTAACTTTCATGTTAAGCCTCTAATTTACTGTTTGGTGATTTTTGAACTTCCATTTATTTGAGCATTCCTTTGCATATCTTCCTTTAAAAGGGTTAATGTAAAATTTTATAATTAACACATTTATTTCTTACAGTTAATTTCCTTACTTTGTTTTGATATTTAATGTTGCTATACTTGAAAAGTAATTTGTTAGTACCTCAATTCTTCACTCATTTGCTAGTTCATCATCAAAACTAAATTATTTAATCTCATTTATCGTCAAAATTAAGCTTAGTAAAGGGCTTAAAATTAACACTACTGTTACTGGTATTGACTAACGATGCCACATCTCCCCAATCCGGCGCCTTCTGTATCAATTCCAGTGATTTCGAAGGCTTTCACTTTGATTCCAACAACATAAAGCGTTAGCAAGGCTCATCGAAGGACATCTTCATCATTTTCGACGAGCTATAGCGTCAGAACAAGGTTTCTTAGCTTCTGAACCAAAACTGCAAGATTTTGGCCTTCATCTTTGTCTATGGCGAGCCGAAACAATGACTCCACGGCTTCCGTTTCATCTCCGACTACGGCCAATCCATCTGACACTCTGGTGCTGGAGAACTCAAGTTCGACCACCACAAGCATCAGAATTGTTGTCCGACGACTCCAGTTAGGCTAAACAGCATCAACAAGCTTGCTATAGGGTTTCAAAACCCACGTCGCTGGTCCATGCGTCCGCAGGGAAGATGAATAGTGGATTTTGGGTTTTGGGGGATTTTTTTTAAACAACTTCCCCTATTTTAAAATTTTGCAACTAAACCCTTTCTTTCTTATTTCAGAACAATCCCTGTCTTTAAAAAAATTGCAAGACAGACCCTGCCTTCAGGATTTACAATTCAGCCCCTCTATTTTCTGAAATTCCAGAATAGCCCTTAAGTTACTAGAAATTACAAAAGAACCTACTTTTTCCAAAAATAAATAAATAAAATTTTGAAAACTCTTTCTTTCAGAAATTGCAATTTGGTTTACAGATATTTGAGAAAGGTTGTTAGGGCTTCCTAAAGAATACATTTCTTCCACTTAAACTTGAATTAAACTTTTATCTGTTGGTTAAGTTAAGATCTCTTTTATTATTTTATTTGCTTTAGCGATTTATTTAGCATCTTTAAGTTAATTACTTGGTGTATATTTTATATTATAGTGATATACATCTTTATATTTTGAATTGCATCATACATTCATCCTGAGTTACTTATGTTGTGCCCATCATGGTTACCAATGCAGAACTTGCAAGCATAGTTGAGAAATTGTCCCAAATATATGATCACCTCAATGAAAAATATGAATCTCTAGCTTAAAAATATAAGAACCTAGCCTTAGAACAAGCCAACTTCACTGAGTCATTGTCCCTATTTCAAAACCAGTTTCAAATGCAATTGGAGGCCCAAACTCAGTCTATACTCAAACATCTATGTAAATATCCTATCGAAGAGTCAATGGTAGATTTTCTAGAACTTAATATAGGTCAAACTTTTCCCAGTGGGCATAATCAGAATCCTATAAGATCGCCCCATCAATATCGAGGTATTTTTCCTCCTCCGGGTATACTTAGGGATCATTCTCAGTTTGTAAGTTATGGTAGAGAATTTTCAGTTGAAAACCCAGAAGATTTTCCAAATATTAGATAAACACATGTGAGTGAACCTTTACAACAAAATAGGGCTCAATTACGAGATGTTCCACGATAGCCACAATAGAATATGGTAGTTGACTGTAGGCATGTCCTTGAGGATAATGATGTCACAAAAAAGTTAAGGTTGCATATAATGCTTCAAGAGTTGGTATTGGAGGTGTTCTAAAACAAGAGAGTTATCCCATTGCATATTTCAATAAGAAACTTAATGAAGCTAAGCAAAAATATTCGACATATGATAAAGAATTTTACGTTGTAGTACAAGCATATAGGTATTGGCGGCATTACTTATTACCTCAAGAGTTTGTATTTTATTCTGATCATCAAGGTCTGAAATATTTGCAATCACAGCGTAAACTTAGTGCCAGACATGCTAAGTAGATAAAGTTTCTCTAAGAATATACTTTTGTTCTTAAGCATCATACAGGTGTTGAGAACAAACCAGCGGATGCCCTCAGTCATGTAGTTGTTGTCCTTCAAACAATGAGTGTCAATGTCATAGGTTTTGATAGGTTAGACAATGAGTATGTCACATGTCCAGAATTTGGTATTATTTTTCAGTAAATGCAGAGTGGAAACCGTCAATAATATGTTGATTTTGTGGTTAAGGATGGTTATTTGTTTAAGGGTTCTAAATTATGTATTTCCAACACTTCATTGTGTGATTTTCTGATTTGGGGCATTGTAGGACATTTTGGTAGGGATAAGACAATAGGTCTAGTTGAAGATAGATTTTATTGGCCTTCTTTGAAATGGGATGTTGATAGAATTGTGTCGATGTGTCGAACATGGTAGCTTGCAAAAGCAAAGAAAAGGAACACAAGGTTATACACACCATTGCCTGTTCCACATGCTCCTTGGAAAGAAATTAGTATGGATTTTATTCTTGGTTTGCGTAAGACCCCTAGAGGGTTTGATTCTATTTTGTTGGTGGTGGAACAATTTTCAAAGATGACTCACTTTCTACCATATCAAAAGACTGCAGATGCATAATATGTGGCAAAATTGTTTTTTAAGGAGATTGTCAAACTACATGGATTACCATCTACTATTGTGTCTGATAGGGATGTCTGTTTTGTGAGTTATTTCTAGAAAAATTTGTAAAAACTTTCTTATGCTAAACTGAAATTTTCTTCTGCTTTTCACCCACAAATTGATGGTCAAACCGAGGTTGTTAACCAAAGTTTATGAAACTTACTTAGATGTTTGGTAGATGAGCATTTGGGTACTTGGAATTCAATTTTGTCCATATTAGAGTTTGCCCATAATAACTCTGTTAATAGATCCACAGGAAAGTCTCCATTTGAGATTGTTCAAGGTTTTGCCCCTCATGCTCCCATTGATCTTGTACCATTGCCATTTGATATTCGTGTTTCTGCTTCTGCTGATACATTTGCACAATACGTTCATGATGTTCATGCCACTATAAGAAAGAAAACTGCACTGAGTAATGAAACTTATAAGCTTATTCCTGATGTACACCGTAAGCATCACGAGTTTAATGAAGGTAATTATGTTATGGTTCGTATGCGACCTGAGAGATTTCCTAAAAATTCTTTTAAAAAGTTGCATGCACAAGCCAATGATCCTTTTCATATTTTACAAAAATTAGGATCAAATGCATATGTCCTTGACTTGCCTCCAGATTTAAGAATTAGTTCAACTTTTAATGTAGAGGATTTGTTTCCTTACAGAGGCACTTTCGAGCCTCCTCTTTTACCTGCAGGAATACCAAATCAATGGGTTTCTTCAGCTCTTGATTTTGTTCCAGTTCTACCCCGAACACAGCTTACAACCACAGATCGAATTTAGAGTATCATTAAAGATGAGCTCATTACTTCTTCTTCAGGCGGACTATATAGTTATCTTGATAATTGGAGAGACAAGCCTGACACTGATGCTACATGGATATCCGAAGAGGAACTTCAAAAGTTGGACCCAGATTTACTTGATCAGTATCATCATGCTAATTCTCTAGTGGAGCGTTCTTTTAAGCGGGGGAGAATCGATGAGAATCATGATGTGCGCCCAATTCGTACTTATTCTAGGCACAATCGTAGCAATTAGGGTTTGTTTATATGATTAGGGATTTTCAGGTTATTTTTGGTATTTTATTTGTTACACATATTTTACGCGTATTTTAGAATTTTACTTTCAAGTCTATAAATATGGTACCTTATATTAGAGTTGACAACACTTTATCATTGAATACATTGATTACTTTGTTTGCCCTAATTCTCCCTAAATTCTTTCATACTTCTCCCCTTTATTCCCTTGTTATCCCTTTAAGAGGTTTCTTCATCTTTATTCTATCTTCTTCCTACTTGTCCTAGATCAAGTCCTCTTGTGAGTAATTCCTAACTTTTGATGAGGGAATTCCAAAGTAGACCCATTGGAGTGAGTGATCTTTTAGGGTGATTGAATTCCCAAATTGACTTTATTTCCCTGTTCACTATACTAGCTTTTATCAATGAAATCATAATTCTTTCTTCTACAATTCTTCCTAATTATTTTTGAGCCGGATCAATAGCACACTATTTGACTTTTCCTAAACAGTACCAATTCATCCATGCTGCGCATTGCATGCATCTATATCTCAATAAAGACTGCATAAACCATGGTCTCCATTTTTACAGGAACTTGTTCAAAAAAATACACCAATTGGTTTATCTTAACCATCAGATTCCATGAAGATGATGAGGTAGCCGAATTCTTTTAATTTTACCATTTTCTTTATAGTCTATGCCCCACACCGTCTGTACTGGAAATTTGAACGGTGTAGGTTAAGGTCAGCAAGATTAGCAATGAGAAATGCAGCTTAGCCCATCCAACAACAGAGAGAAAATAAAAGTAGACAAGCAAATGCAGGAAAGTAGAAACACAATAATGTGAAGAATAAAGTAAAGTCTAACAGGCATGCGAACCAACCTACCTTCCTCGATAAACACAGATAGACCGAAATCTGTTGCCTTGAGTGGCGCATCCTCATCCTTACTGGCCAACAAGAAATTCTCGGGCTTAAGATCCCTGTGCATCACCCCCATGAAATGGCACACATGCACAACATTGATGATCGCTCGGCTGATGTTAGCTGCGGCCCGCTCCGAGTAACTGCCCTTGGCAATGATCTTATCAAAAAGCTCCCCACCAGAGCAGAGCTCCATGACCAAATGCACGCTCTGTCGATCTTCAAATGCACCCTTGAATTCAACTATATTGGGTTGCCCTGTGAGATGCTGGAGGATATGAACTTCCCTTCGCACGTCCTCCTCGTCGCTCCTGTTGGTGAGCTTGCGCTTGGAGATGGACTTGCAGGCGTACTTGAGGCCGGTGGACTTCTCAGTGCAGAGATATGTGACGCCGAATTGGCCGTGGCCCAATTCCTTCTCGATAGCGAAGGAGGAGGTGACATCGGACATCGGTGCTCCGAGAACGGTGCCTGCGTAGGGACGGCCGTCGAGGGATGCTGTACTGAAGGGGTATTTGGGCAGCTGGGAGGATGGCTGTGGTTTCTGTTGTGGCTCTTCTTCAGGCATTTTCGGGGAGGGCGATGAGACTGGAATTTCGCGCGTCCATGGGCATGGCCAACAATTGCCCATTTTGGAAAACAAAACCTGGGATGTCCTTTGGTTTCTCTCTGCTTTGCAAGTTAGCTTTGTATGAAAATGAGAGAAGCTTTACAAAGATTTCATGGCAGAATAACGGAAAACTTGAGCTTCCCAAAGTTTTTTCCGTGTGCTATGGTATCCGCGATTGAAAGCAAAGATGCGAAGCGTACTGTCCGCTGGCTCACTTACCGCAACCTTTTCCCTGAAATTGCCCTTCATAAGAACTTCTACACGGCCGTGGGCAGTTTGAAGTTGTAGGGCATTTCTGTCATTGTATTTGTGCCTTCCAAACAGAGGAGAGAGAGGAATGTGTTGGTTTAATTATGAATTTGAAGTTTTTCGCATCAAGTTATGGCCGTCATCGAAGCCGTTTATTATTTAGAGTGATGTATTACATTAATTATTTGTCCAAAAATTAAAAGAATGTGTAGTTGGATGAATGGAATAAGTTTCCTGAGTTGATAAATCGAATAAATATTTCGATTCTTCTTTTTAGCTTGAGTCAATGATCTTGTCAATAAAACAAAATATTAGAGACTGTTCCAGGAGAGCATTGATCCTTTAAAAAGAAATATCTTGGAATTCTGGCAGGCAGTTCATGCGTGCTATGAAAACGCGGGGTATATATTCTTTGTATAAAGTTACGATTACGAATGTATGCGTTTGGTTTTTTGACAGGCTGTGGACTCCAGATTCTATGCCTTGCTTTCCTCGCGAATCTCTGCAAGAAAGTAGAGCACGAATCGCGTGGGATGCTCTGGTGAAGGCAGCACGCTCCTTTCAATCTCACAAGCGAGTCTCGTCAAGCCAACGCAGATCCCTCCAAAAACATACATCTCCATCGGTACACTAGGGAGTTTGTTTGGCCCGCCTTATTTTATGTACTCACCACTTATTTGCTTAAAACAAGTAGTCCTCAAGGGAGCTTTTTTACCTGGTGGTTTTCCAGAATATCAACCCATCCGCATGTGCCCCATTTTGAACATGTAGTTCAAAAGGCATGTATCAGGCATGGGCAGTTAATGTAATCAGAAAAAGCATATGATGATAGCACACAGCCATTGACGTGACATTAAAGCAAAAATAATTAAAGGATCATTAGGCCGCATGCATATCATTTACATGGACACAATTGATCGGCATTAATTTAATGCTGAATTTATATGGCAATCCATCTTGGGATCACTTAACTTAGTTCAATAATGCACCTAGAAATACAAACCGGATAAACATATAACGTAGGGGCTTTAGAAACAAAATAATGTTATAAACCTCTGTACGAAAATAATTATTTTGATTTATTAAAAAACATTTAAAACAGATAGAAACAGCATGTTACATGTTACATGTTATGCAAACACCGCACATGCACAACAGATGTCACATGGGCCACGCCTCACATGAACAACACAAAATACATGGGCCGTCAAACACAACAGTGACTTATTTTATTTTTTAGATTCTTATACTATGCATGAATTATTCATGTGATGCTAGCACGCAGCTCTTCCGTGAGATGTGTTTACATGGATTCATCAACACAGTTGAGTGGTAATATTGTCCACTTCCACAAACTCCTCAGGAATTAAGATGTTTCCCAAATATTACTACCGCGTTATCAAAGACTATGGAAAGATTGTGATTGACCTTACCAAATTAAAAACGGATGGCTCTCTTTGGTCTGACTCTACTGATGAGGTATTTAATCAGCTTAAGGCCCAGCTCACTGAGGCTCTTATTTTTCAGTTAATTGGACTTTACTAAACCCTTCATCGTTAAGTGTGATGCTCCAAGGAAAAGTCCACGAGATGTTCTAATACAAGACTATTGGCCCATTGCTTTCTTTAGCAAGGTGTTGTCTAAGAAAAATAAAAATAAAGCCAAATTTACTTATAAGGAACTTATAACCTTAGTTTTTCCTAGTAGAGAAGTGGCACCCTTACTTGTTAGGTGCTACTTTTTTTATACATATTGATCATCGAAGTTTGAAACAATTATTAGATCAACGCATTGCCACTCCTAGCCTCTCAACAAAAGTGGCTAATTAAACTCATTGGTTATGACTTCTTCTTTGAATACAAGCAAAGGTAGTTTAACAAAGTCATAGAGCTATATCTCAAAAGCATCAACACTTTTAAATCGGACTTTCTGTTGTTTAGTTTAATTTAATAAACTAAGTCAAGGCTATTGTGTAACATGATGAAACTTTATTGCAGTTGAAATGCTTAAGTGTCTGCACCTAGCACCCACCCCACAGCCAATACCTCAGCTACCCCAGCATATCGCCTGTAGTACTTTAGGAGAGTGTGTTGTTCTTGAATGTCTGCAGCCGATATCGCAGTGGCTTGAGGATATCTCTTACCATTCCACAACTGCTTGCTGCCCACATGCTATATCGCCTTGAAAAACCAATCCGCCCCTCGATATCGCCTACTAGTGTCTAGTGACAATAGTTGAGAAGTTCTACCAAGATGATGATCGTAGCAAATTAGCTCAGGCACCCATCATATCACTATGCGATAGCTAATTAGCTCAGCTGCTTACCATATCGCCTGATAGTTGCAACGGTCAGAATTTTGAATATTTTCTCGCATTTAATGCACTTTAACTGCTCTCCAATGGTTGGATTTCAAGTGCAATTATAAAAAGAGTTATTTTAGGACATTCAAGGGTTGTTGTAAGTATTAAGAGAGTGATTATTCTTTATCTACTCAAGCAACAAAGCATTCAAGCCTTCAAGCTCCTATACTTTCAAAATTCTTCATTAAAGGCAACTCAACTACTTCTTGGGAAGCTGACTCTACACTTAAAGCAAGTATTAATCATCTTCAAAAGTCTTTCCCTGCGTCATCAAAGAAGCACTATATAAAAGTGTAACTTTTACTTTCCTATTTTCATTTGTTTATTACCTTGAGTTAGTGTTGGAGGCCAAACTCAAAAAAAGCAAGTTTGATTGTTGGAATGTGTCTCATAATTGTAACGCCCTGTACTCTCACCCTATATGTTTTGGTCATCTTGTAAATTATTCTCTATCGGGGCCTATACAAAACGCTATCACTTCCCTTCTTCTTAAGGGAAGTCTTCTTATAACCCTATTATTCCCTATTTTTAGGGGAACTTCTGCCAAAAATTCGGTAGTCTCCTTTAAATTATTTGAATTTAAACTTAATATACATTCATCATATAATTTTCTAATATCCATATCAATGATTTCTAACCGTGAATAAGCTAAAATTTTGACAATTATAATTCAAATCATAAATCATTAAATTAGCCCAACTTACCCATAGGTCAGAACCTACTTTGCCTTATGATGATAATAAACAAATCCATGTCCATATCATACATAATTTCTGCTATTATGACATGTCATTCTCTTTTATATAGTAGAATATATTTCTAATTAAATTATTATAATTATAAATGAATACAAATTCTAAATTCTACCAAATACAATAAATACCACAAACTCAATTAACATCTTCCATAGTTCCCTTGTATGATCGGTCCACTAAAAATTCAAATAAGAATGTGTGAGTCCAAGCAACTCAGTAAGTAGGTAGCAATAGAAAAATAATAATCAATACTTATAAACATAAGATTATCACAATCAGAACATATACAATCATGCCCAACATTCAAATATAATACATAATTCTTTCTATTTCATTCAACAAATTCTCAACACCTCTATCATATGATTTATTCACCATTGTATAGCATACACATTCATTCCTAAACCAAGTTATGAGATACTCTCTATTCCCCCAAATCAAGCATTCACCTATAGCCTTATGAAACATACTATCTATCATAACCATGGGGTATTCTTTAGCCCTAATAAATATACATCCATACATAAGAATAAGTATTATATAATACTTATTCAATTCACATCATGAATCTTATCATAAACCGAACACTAATAACTTCAGTTCAAAGGATATTCACTATCCCTAACCTTTAAGCCTTCACAAAATCAATATAAACATCAATCATAGCTATCATGGGATCCAAACATACTTATTCATAACAAATGGGATATCCACTATCCCCAAGCAAAACATACAAGCCTAAATTCAAATAAAGGGGCTAATTTTTATCCATTTATACATTTCAACAAAGTTTCTTAAGGGACTTCCATTTCTAACAATGTGCAATCATCATACAATTCAACTAACATTCCAATAACCTTAGAAATAGGTTAATTAAGTTCTTAACGCAACTAATTTTTTAGTTAAGTACTTTATACACAAAAGCCTTTTTCAATTACAATTAGGTCATGGCTTAAAACATATTTTACATGTCCAAATCATCCCAAACAAACCTCAAAACATCATAATCAATCCATTAAACATTTTCCCCTTGAAAATTTCACATAATTCACAAAATTCCCAAATTTTACTATTTCTAAAACCCTAGCTTAAGGTAAAACATCAATTCTCTTGCCCAATTAAGTTCTAAAACATCATTAAGCATAATGAAATATTTTTCCTATGGTTTAACACCCAAATCTCATCATCTTCCTCAAAATCACTATGCATGAAACCCTAGTTTAGCAAAAATGGAATTTAAATTGGGAAATAAAGAACTTACCTTTGATTTTGTGCATGCCTTGGATCATTAATGAAGAAATGAACTCTAATTCATCAAAAACTCACCATGGGTTACATCAACCAAGGATTTTGTTCCTTTCCTCATCTTCCTAACCGAAGAAACCCATCTTCAAAACGTGCTTGATCGATGTCTAACTTTAACAAAGTGTATTTCAATCCAAAATTATAAGGATTTAAAGTGTATTAAGCATGGGATAAAAGGGTAAGGTGTGGGGAAGAAGAAGAAATGGGATAGGCTACAAATAAAGTAGAATGGGTTAACCCCATTTTTATCCCGTGATCTGGTGCTGCGGCCTCACATTTTTGCATCGCAACACCAGAATACACTACCCATGCTCCCATGCCTTATCAATGATCAACGTCGCGATGTTAGTTTCGCTATCTCCTTTTATTTGTAATATTCTCCCCTTTTTCTCCATTTTATTCCATTCCTTTCTCATATACTTATAATCATAATATTTTCACATAATATTAACATCTAATGCATCAAAATTATGCCCCAAATAACTGATGTCAAATCATTTACACTATTTTATAAAAAAAGATTCACATCTCAATCTATCACTGCAATCACGATAAAAAAATTTTCCTCGGCTCAATTCCTTTCCTTTTTCAGTTATATTAGAAATAACTTTAATTTACTAAAGTATTCAAGTACTAATTTATCAAAATTAACACCCCAGGTGTTACAATAATCAACTTGTTAAGCTGTATTCGTGCCCCCCTTGAGCTGGAATCAAGAAGAGTGCATTGACACTAAGTATTTATAAGCCCCCTTAAGCTGGAATCAAGAAGAGTATAGTTACACTAAAGTATAATTTTTGCTAAGTTAGTGGAACCCAAGATACTAAGGAGAGTGCTTGGAAGAATAGAGTAGAAAAGGTATAAAAATCCTTGGCTACTGCATAACTATTTAATTGTTTGCATTTTTTAATTCCTTCAATTGTAAAGAGGGTCTTTAATAATTAAAAAGGGATTCAAATAAAATTTTATTAACCCAATTTACCCCTTTTCTCTAGGGTTATGCCTCGCGGAAGGGACCTATAAGTAGTATTAGAGTAGGGTATTATTTGCTGCAAACTAATCGCAAGTGCACGACGTCAAGTTTTTAATATAATGATGAGAAAGTATAATCTCCATAGGGATTGTTTATTTCAATTAATCACTATCTATTGAAGTTAATAATGTTAGTCCCATATAGTATATAGCTTAAGAGGGGAGGGGCAAATTGAGCATATAAAAATTATGATCAAATAAAAGTTAATGAGGTAAGCAGAAGTAGTAATGCAGCATATATATGATTTTTATATCTATTTGTTTGGTCATAGTGATTGCTTCACTTCCAAATTTAGTTTCTCTTAGCCATTCTTATTTTAGGCAAGTAAATACGTGAAATGTGATGATAAGAGAGTTATATGCAAAGTAAAATAATCAAGCAGACAATACACATAACAATTTTTATAGTAATTCAAGAACCCTATCCCTACATACACTCTTCCAAGAGCACATACTCATTATGCCTTGGGTTCAACTATATCTCATATAATGAAATTACAATAGTGCTCCCAGCATTCTTCTAGATTCCATCTCCAGGGGCATAAATAGTGTTCCCAACACTCTTCTAAATTTCAGCTCCAGGGGGCATGAACATAATGCTCTTAACACTTTTTTGGTTTTCACAAGCTCATTAAGAAACTCACTGGTTTTGAAGGTCACTAGTAAACTTGATGGTCTTGTAAAAATCACCAATAACTCATACAATATAGTTTTCTTGAGCTCACCATAAACTCACATAGATGATTAACACCACTCATTTTACACATTATATTGCCTCTTTTACTAGGCTGATTTGTACATAGTTTAGGCTTATATAGAATGATATCTTGTTAAAGCACATTAGATATCAATACTCTAGATATATAATTAAGATAAAACTTTTAAGCTTATTGTCTATCAGTGCAATGGAGATTTATTATCTAAGAGATAACATAGTTTGATTGAGAGATGGTACTCATTTAAGCTCTCTTCTTATTATTCTCTCAGCTTCCTCAATCTTCTTCATTTACAGTGCACTACATTTATATTATTTTAGAAATTTTTGCTTATTGGAGGTAGTTGGCTTTATTTTAATGTTGAAGACCATTCTAAATTTTCTTCTATTGAAAAGCTATCTTCTTAATAAACTCGTTGTAGCTGGAAAGCCTACAATGCCATTTTTGAAGAAGATGCCTTTTTGGTTTTAGAAAATACTAAATAAAGACTTTTCTGCATGACTGACTCTTTCATTATTTTGGAAAGACTCCTATTAAGCCTAAAGGTATGCAACATCTGAAAGTTGCAATCTTTATCAGAGTGTAGGTTATTTTCCTTTGAATTTCTTTTTATCTTCAGCTAAGCTCAATTTGTCTAGTTTGTTAATAGAATCTACTTCAAATGAAAGCTTGCCCAGAGAGTGTGCAGTCAGCGATGTCTCGTATAAGTGGCTTCTACTCATCATGATTTTCCATAAAGATTTAGTGATATTTTATCTAGGGACTTTGTCTGATCAAATCTTGAATTGTCTCTTGTAAGTAACAAACAAATTGACTATGAGTAGATCCACATAATAGCAAATTCATCTTTATAAATTTATCTAAGATCGTTGCAACATTTTACTTCATCTTCTCTTGTTTGTTGTAAGTGATAGATGAATTCCAAAAGTGCAGATGAAGTTCTTCTCTTTACTATTCATCAGACAAAGTTTTATCACTAGATGAAGTTTCTTTCACTGGATAAGTAGCTTTGTCTTTCAGTTTTTTTATTGTAAGTAATAGAAAACTCTAATTGGCATGGACAAGGCTTCTTACGGTAGATAAATTGACTTGTTTGTTGTTGTTTGTAGAGATCTATAAATGAAGTTGCAAGCCATAAATAAAGTCTTCCAAATGGTTTGTCTGATGGTTTGTCTATCATAAGTGATAGATAAAGTTATGAGGCATAAACAAATCCTCTTTTTAGTCGTTCATCTGATGGGTTGTCTATTAGAAGTAACAGATGAATCTTTGAGGTATAGACAGATCATTTCTTCAGCAGTCATCTGATGGTTTGTCTATTACAAGTGGCGGATGAATCTTGCAGATAAAGACGACAGACAAAGTTGTTCTTCTGTAGCTGTTATGCTACTTCATCTTCTATGTTTTTTGTGGAAGATTGTAGACAAATTCCTTGATTTTCTTTAGTTTTAGATAGACTTTATATGAGAGACAAATGCTTGAATAATTCAACTTTATTTTTAGCTCTTCATTTGTCAAAGGTCGGCTTTGTGTCATTTCTGCTTCTATAAACTAAATTCGTCTTTGTGTTGTAGAAAAATGTTGAGTATAAGCACTTTATATGACTTGTTCATAAAATAATTTGTCTAAATCTTTCTTAGGTAGATGCTCTCTGTACCAACTTTATCTGTAGGAGATTCATTCGATCACTCATTAAAGCTTGAACATCATGGCTACAGATATACTTTATGGCTTCTTTTCAAAGTTTCAGTGTCATTCTCTTTGAGCATTTTTGTCTTCTTTTGATAAGTGGATTTCGCTTGCTGATGCATTCGTTGTGTACACTATCCACACCATTGAGTTGTTTCCCTGTATGTCTGTATCTGTTTTGCAATGCTTGGGAACACAATTATCAGTACCACAAATGTTCACTCACATATTTTTGATCATCATTAAAACTTGGTTGTTTGCCATATACACTATTTGGTTCAGCAAATATTCCTGCTTTTATATGAAAAAAACTTCTTGATTACCTCAGACTATCAACTATGGAAAACTATCAAAGATGGAATGATTGTCTAAAACACTGAAGATAAATATACTATTGAGGATATTCTAGCAGCTAAAAAAGATGCTAAGGTAGAGAACTGCCTTCATTATGCTCTTACATCCTCTGAGTTTACAAGATATCCTATTATGATACTCCAAAGAAAATCTAGGATAAACTAGAGGTTGCACATGAAGACACAAACTAGTAAGAGAAACTAAGATAAATCTTCTTGTGTAGGAATATGAAGCTTTCAACATGAAGGAGACAGAGTCAATCTCAAACATGTTTGGAAAATTTCAAAAGATAACAAATGGGCTGAAAAATCTAGGAGAAAAGTATGCAGAGTTGAAAATGGTAAAGAAAATTCTGAGATCCTTATCAAAGCAATAGATGCCCAAAGTGACAATAATCTAGGAAGTAAGGAATCTAGACACAATAAGTCTAGAAGAGCTTATAGGTTCTTTTATGACTCATGAGGTGTTAATGAAGTAAAAAAATATAGAAAAACCAAAGGGCAAGAAAGTAATTACTCTTAAAGATGAGTCAAAGAATGAAGAATCCCAAATTGATGCATCCATAAGTGGAGATGAAGATGAGGAGATGAAAATGATTACAAGAAGATTCAAATCCACGCTAAAGAAGAAAAAGTTTGGAAACAGTTCAAGGAATAATTTTGGAAGAAATGATAAAAGAAAGAACCATCGGCTTGTTACAACTATGGGAAACATGGACATATAAAGTTTGACTATCTAGAACTAGACAAAAGACAAAATGATCAGCAAAAGAAGAGGTACAAATCATATTTTGATAGAAAGAATAATAACAACAACAACAATAGAACAAGCATAAAATTCTACAAGAAAAAGAAAGCTCTAGTAGCATGGGAGATATTGGAAAATATAATAAATGAAAGTGAGAGTGAAGAAGAAGAAGAATATGAAGCTCAAATCAGCCAACTCTCTCTAAATAGAAGTATTCAAGAAGAGCTTCATACATGAATTAGTTTCAAGGCAATCCATGAAGAGCAAGTAAATTCTGATTCTGAAACTCATAGCCATGAAGAAATGCTAGAAGAATTATATTCAGATTTCATGATTCTAAAAAAGAAGTACAAAGAGACTAAAAAGGAGCTTAAAAGAATTATAAATGAATGCTCTAAAATAAAGAAAGAAAATTCCAAGCTCAAGAGTAATAATAACACCAATAGCATACTTGAGCATGTAGTAGTTGAGAGCAATGCTCTAAAAAAGATACTGACTTCTACTTTATTAAGAATGAAACCAAAGAAAAGAAGTCGATAGCAACAACATAGAAAATTTGAGCCTAAACATATTATGATTTGGGTTCCAAAGACAATTGCAAATGTACTAAATGCAACCCAAACTCCTTTAGTTAAAACAATATTGCCTAAAAAACAATGGGTACCAACACTATCTGTAACTAATCCACTTGGACCCATGACTAAATGGGTATCAAAAGTTAAGACTTAACTTTATCTATGTAGTTATACTTAGGAGGCACAAAGAGCAGCACGTGGTATATCGATAGTGGTTACTCGAGGCACATGACAGGGAATAGGGAGCTGTTCTTGGAGCTGAAAATGAAATCTAGTGGAATAGTAACCTTTGGTGATAATGGTAAAGGTAGAGTAGTTGGGATTGGTACGGTCGGCTAACCACTATCTACTACAATTTCAGATGTATTTCTAGTAGAAGGATTGAAACATAATCTTTTTAACGTAAGTTAGTTTTGTGACAAAGACTACAAAGTTGTATTTGAATCTCAATTTTGTTCTATTTAGATAAGTCTCAATCAGTTATAGTGTATTGTAGAAGACATGAAATATATTTGGTTGATCTTTTTGATATTCAAGCTAAGTGTCTTGTTGTGAATGATAATGAACCTATGTTGTGGCACAGAAGGCTAGGACATGCCAACAAAAATCTGACTGAAAGATTATATAATAAAGATTTAGTTTTTGGCTTATCAAAACTCAAATTTGATAATAAGTTATGTGATACTTGCATGAAAGGCAAGCAAGTAAAAGAATTATTTAAGTCAAATAAAAAGTATACACAACCAATTCTCTTCAATTGCTACATATGGATTTAGTTGGACCAATAAGAACTATAAGTCTTGGAGGGAAATATGATGCATATGTCATTGTGGATGGCTATAATAGATTTACCTGGGTAATATTTCTAACATCCAAAGATGAAGCTTTTTCATTCTTTGAAATATTTACCAAATGTATACAGAATGAATAAAGCTTTCACATTATTGCTATAAGGAGTGATCATGGTGGAGAGTTTGAAAATCATAGATTCACTGATTTTTATGAAAATAATGGAATTATTCAAACTTTCTCTGCACCAAGAACACCCTAATAAAATAACATAGCTGGAAGGAAAAACAAATCCTTGTAATAGATGGTGAGGACAATGTTGAGTGAATATAGCTTGTCATAGTATTTTTAGGTTGAAACAATGAACACCGTATGCTATATTATTAACAGAATCTTTGCTAGATCCATACTCAACAAGACTCCATTTGAATATACTATGGCAAGAAACCAAATATCTCTTATTTTCATACTTTTGGTTATAAGTGCTTTATTCTTAATAATGATAAAGAAAACATTGGAAAATTTGATAGCAGATCTATTCAAGGAATATTTCTGGGTTATTCCATTATTAGCAAGGCATTTAGAGTGTATAACTTGAGACTTAAGATTGTAGAGGAATCCATCCATGTCAAATTTGATAAACATATTAACTCCATGAAAAGAAATAGTGATTTTGTTGATAAGACAGATAATCTTCCATCAAGCAGGGAGAAACCGAGATTATAAGATAAACAAGTAGAAGCTCCACTATTAGAGACAATAATGGATGAAGCTGAACCATCCACAACAGAGGTAAATGAGGAAGGTAACCAATCTCTTTTCAAAGATTGGAGGTTTATGCATGCTCATCCTGAAAAACCAGATAATTGGTGATGTGTTCGATAAAGTTAGAACTAGATCATTCTGTCACATAATATGTGGTAATTTTACTTTCATTTTTCAATTAGAACTAACTTCCATAGACTAAGCATTAGAAGATGAAAACTGGATTTTAGCTATACAAGAAGAATTGGATCAATTTAAAAGAAATGATGTATGAACTATTATTCCAAGACCAAACCATCAATCTATTATAGGAACAAAATGGGTCTTTAGGAATAAACTGGATGAATAAGGAATTACGGTGAGAAATAAGGCAAGATTAGTTGTAAAGGAGTATTGTTAAGAAGAAGGTATTAACTTTGAAGAATCATATGCCCCTGTTGCAAGGATTGAAGCCATTAGAATGCTTCTTGCATTTTCATTATATATGGATTTCAAGCTATATCAAATGGATGTAAAGAGTGTATTCTTGAATGGTTTCATTAATGCAGAGGTATATGTGGAATAACCCTCCTTGGTTTGAAGATCCTCATTGTACAAATCATGTCTTCAAACTCAAGAAAGCCCTCTATGGTTTGAAATAGGTTCCTAGAGCTTGGTGTGAGAGGCTAAGAAAATTTCTAATTGAAAAAGGTTTTCAAGGGGTAAAGTGGATACCACTCTCTTCATTAAGCATGCAAAGAAAGATATACTTATAGTTCAAATTTATGTTAATGACATAATACTTGGTGCAACTAATGAACACCTTTGCCAATATTTTTCCAAGACTATATAAGGAGAATTTGAAATGAGTTTGATGGGTGAACTTAATTTCTTCTTGGGACTAAAAATCAAACAAGAAAAGGAAGGAATTTTCATCCACCAAATCAAGTATACAAAAGAACTTCTAAAGAAATTTAAATTGAAGATGGTAAAAGATATGGAACACCAATGAGCACTTCAATAAAGATGGATAAAGATGAAAGAGGTAAATCAGTATATAACAAACTCTATAAAAGCATGATAGGATCATTATTTTATTTGACTACTAGTAGACCAGATATAATGTTTATCATCTGCATGTGTACTAGATTTTAGTCAGATCCCAAAGAGTCACAACTAATTGTTGTAAAAAGAATCTTTAGATAATTATTAGACACTCCAAGTCTAGGCTTGTGATATCTAAAAGGTTATAATTTTAATTTGGTAGGGTACTCAGATGCAGACTTTGTTCGATATGAAGTAAACAGGAAAGTACCTCAAGATCTTATTAGTTTCTAGGAAGCATGATCATATCATAGTTTTCCAAGAAACAAATATCTATTGCATTATCAACTGCTCAAGCAGAATATGTAGTAGCTGGCAGTTGCTGTGCTTAGATCCTTTGAATGAAACAATAATTAAGTGATTTTGGTCTTAACTTTGTTGATATACCCGTAAGATGTGACAACACAAGTGCTATAAGTTTGACTAAGAATCTAGTTTTATAGTCCAAAACAAAATATATAGAAATTAGGCATCACTTTATCAGAGATCATGTTCAAAATCATAATATTTGTTTTGAATTTGTGCCAACTAAAAATCAATTAGCAGAAATCTTCACTAAACCTCTTCCAGAAGATAAATTTAGTAAGTTAAGAAGAGAACTAGGTGTTTTAGATCCAAATGCTTAACTTGAAATTAGTAGAACATCTATGTGATGAAATATATGTTCCTTATTGATTATTTCATTAAAGAAAATTAACAAAAGAAAAATTTGAAAAGTGGCATCACTTTCAAAGCCTGCAAAATATCCTTCAGACCCTCGGAAGATCGATCATGCCTCTGAAGTAAAATCTCGGAACCTCCAAAATTTAATATTAAATTTGACAGCAATTCAACACTCTATTTTGCAGCCTCCGAAATAAAAATTTTGGAGCCCCCAAAGTCCATTCTCTTACATGATCATTTCGTAGCCTCTGATGGGCTATGCTAACTCTGAAGTTGTAACAACCCGGGGCTCCAGTGCGATATTGTCCACTTTGGCATAGGGCGCCCACTCACGGCCACTCCCCACCCTCACGGTTTTGTCC
>JAYJMB010014498.1:0-45876 GCA_036873735.1 Pouteria campechiana
GGTCCGTCCCGGCTAGAAGCTTGCCAGGCCCACACAACCACAATGTTGTATATAGTGGCACCCCACCCTTGTCATCTTTGTGAATTAGTTTATGTGGAACAACCCCCTGAGTTTGAAGATTCTCATGATCCTGATCAAGTATTCAAACTCAAGAAGGCCCTTTGTGGATTGAAATTGGCTCCTAGAGCATGGTATGAGAAACTAAGTAGATTTTTGAATGAGAAAGGTTTCTCAATGGGTAAAGTAGATACCACACTCTTCATTAAGAATGCTATGAACGACATTCTTATTGTTCAAATATATGTAGATGATATTATATTTGGAACAACTAATGAAAATCTTTGTCAAGATTTTTCTAATTTAATGCAAGGAGAATTTGAAATGAGTTTGATGGGAGAATTGAACTTCTTTCCGGGACTACAAGTTAAGCAGACGAAAGAGGGAATTTTCATCCACCAAGCTAAATACACAAAGGAACAACTGAAGAAATTCAATCTTAAAGATGGGAGAAGGTATGAAACTCCAATGAGAACTTCCATCAAATTATACAAGGACAAAAAAGGTAAATTTGTTTGTCAAAAGCTTTATCGAAGTATTATAGGATCTCTATTATATTTTATTGCTAGTACGCTAGATATTATGTTTAGTGTATAGATGTATTCAAGAATCTTGTCAGATCCTAAAGAATCACATCTTATTTTTATCAAAAAAATCTTTAAATACCTCTTAGACACTCCAAATCTTGGTTTATGGTATTCAAAAGGTTTAGATTTTGAGTTAGTAGGGTACTCTGATGCTAATTTTGCAACTAGATGTTGTTGTGCACAGACTCTTTGGATGAAATAACAACTGGGTAACTATTGTTTTAAATTTGTTAATATGCCCATTTGTGTTGGTCCTAAAGCTTAAGCAAAAATCCAAGAGGGGAGGGGTGAATTGGGTACTTAAAAATTTACTGAACCCCTTTAAGATTAAATGTCCCTCTAGCAATGAATCTAATCACTCAATCAATGCTCAAATAAACAAGGCACAAGGATTTTTATAGTGGTTCGAGTAAACATCTACTCCAATCTTCCAAGAGAAATCTTTTCTTAGTGTCTTGGGTCTCACTATCTCAGATAGTAGAAATACAATCAATACACCCTACATTCTTCTAGATTTTAGCTATAGGTGGTGTATCTATAGTGCTCCCAACACTCTTCTAAATTCTAGCTCTAGGCGATGTAAATAGCTCTTGTTTGCACTCAGATAATCACAGCTCTTCTTGAGTCTAGTCTCAACTACTGGCTAAAGGAAATTACAATAAATGAATATCTAAAGTTAAAGCACAAATACTTCTCAATGAGCACAAGGGAAGATTTTTGAAGATTAAATGTAGAAGTAAATGATCTTCCCAAAAGGTGGTTGAGAGCCTTCAAAGAAAGTTGAGGAAGTTTTGAATGCAAGGCTCACAACTCTTGAAAGATGCAGAAGGTTTTAGCTCAGTTCAGTAAATGCTCTTAAGAGGGTTTTCAATATTTTCTTTGATACTTCTTCTTGCTCCAATGATGCTTCATTTATAACTACTTTGAATTCTAGCTATTGGTGGTAGGTGAACTCCATTAATGACAGAAGACTATTCTGATGAGCACATTTGAATTCTCTGACTTCTGCTTAATTCTCATATGCTAAAATGCCTATGGCACTGACCATGAAGAAGATGATTTCAAGATTCTTAATAAGTATTGGTCAAAGAGTTGCTGTAATGGTTAATCCTTTCATCAGTATAGAAAGGGCATCATTAATACTAGATGAAGACCAATGATTCAGTTTGTCTATTGCTCATCTTCACTTATGACAGAAAAAGTATCTATCTAGTTGTTCATCAGATAAAGTCCCTTCATCTTTTGGTTTGTCCATGGTAGGTAGCAAATGAATCATTGTTTCATCACTTTGTCTGTTCGGTTGTCTATTGTAAGTAATAGACAAATTGTAAAAGTGTTGACGAATTATCTTTCCAGCACTTCATCTATTAGATTGTCTGATGAATTGTGGAGGTATATATGAGCTATCTTTCAGCACTTCATATGGTGGATTGTCTATTGCAAGTAGCAGATGAATTGTAGGAGCGCAGATGAATTGTCTCTTCAGCACTTTGTCTGTTGAGTTGTCTATTACAAGTAATAGGCAAATTGTTGTGATGCAAATAAATTATCTTTTTGTCTATTGGATTATCTATTGCAAGTAGTTAACGAATTTAGAGGTAAAGATAGATTCTATTGGTTTGTCAGACGAACTCCACTACTCTACTAGACAAACTCCACTTCTTGAACTTTGTCTATTTTTTACAGATGATCATTGGCTTGGTGAGTTGTTTGACTATTGCTCACTTATGATACATGAAGTCTATTGTATGCATGCTGTTTTGCATTTATCAGATATAATCATTAATTTGACAGATGAATGGAAGCTGGGTTGATTCCTTTTTTTTAAGCTTTATCTATAGTGGTACTTCATCTTTTGCTGTTGCACTAGCCCATGTCTTTTCAGTCAGGCAGATTGACGCCTTGGAATATCTTCTCTATGTTCATTTATCCATTAGGTCTGGAACTTGTTTTTGCATGCTAAAAACTTAGCAATCACCATTAGTACATAATCTTTAATCAAGTTTTTTTCTCATTGAAACCATGCATTTATACTAACATTCTCCCCTTTTTTGATGATGACAAAACTTGATTAAAAATTATCTCATAAAAGATAATTTTACCCTAAATGTATGTAGTCTGATAAAAATATTTTATAAAGTTTAATCTTTACTCAAGTTGCCATTTTCTGTTATTTCCCTTGACTTATTTTATATGTATTCTCCCCTTGATTATTTCTAAATAGTGCATTTTTGTATTTCCCTTTAAAATAATTTGTAGATTCTTTCTCTCCTTTTTTGTCATAAGTAAAAAGAAATATTTCACTTTCAGTAAGTATTGGCCAAATAGAAAGAAATAAACAAATGAACATGTTATTTTATTTCATTTCAGTACAAGCAGAGTCATAAAGCTAGTTGGCCTAGATACAAAATTCTAAGTTTGGAGAGATGGAGTGGGAGATTGTGGTGGACCCTGAAGGAGGGGCCTCTCCACATAGTGGGGATTTGTGCATACAAAACTTGGAGAGATTTCTTTAAGTGTGAGAAACCAAGATTTTTAATGGTGGATGGGAAGATGAGGGGTTGGAGATAGATATAATATACTTATTATTTCTATTCCCCTCCTCTTCAAATGCCCAAGAAGATGGTGATATATGAATCAGGGCTATCTGAAAATGATGAGATTGAAGGATAATGTCTGCAAAGTCAGAGTTTGAAAAGAAATGCTTCTTAAAAAGTAGATGGAAGATAGGTGTAGACAGAAGCATTATTGTCCCACCAAGAGAGCAACTGAAGAAGCAATGATTGATTCTTCAGTTTCCATCACTCGCTTGTCTTCCCACTATGCTTGGTTCCAAAGTATTCTTCTCTAGGTTGCTTTATCTTTGTGGTGTGGAGAAGGATTGCAAGTCAGGGGTTAAAATAGACCGAATGTGGGGGCTATATAAGGTAGTTAACAAGATAGTTTTAAAAAGAAAGAAAAACTTGTGCCAAAAATAGAGTTTGATGTAATAATGAGCTTTAAATTGATTCTAGCAAGAAAACAAGATGCACTGCACTTCAAAAAATATGATCCAAATGAAGTGAGAATAGAATATTGTATGGACGTTGTTAGCATTATTGTATATAATTTCGATAATAACAAAACTTGTAATAAGAAACCTATATGCTTAAATCTTTAACGATCATATGTATGATTATAAATTGAGAACAATTAGTTAACAGAAACACTTAATCATGAATGTTTAATCAAATAAGAATACAGTCTTCACTTTATAGTGCATAAATCATAAACATTAATTAATTTTTATTACATAAAATTGATTAAAACACACTAAGCATCATAATTTCTTAAGCTTTCATATTATGCATTTAATGGAAATGTATATTATCCTTACTTTACAAAATGATACAATCACATGAGGATAAAATGCATTCTGATATTATATATATGAAAGCTAATAATGTAGCAAGTGTAGAAAAGTTCAAGTGTAGGATAATGATCATTTACATTAAACTATCACAACTATCTACTACATTCTAAAGAAACTAACTGATGAAAATCGCGGAAGAAGAAGAAGAAAATAGAAGGTTTGGAGACAAGCAACAAAGAATGTTGCATTAGATGCTTTAATAAACTAAAGCTATGGGAGACGAACATGGCTTCGAAGATGCACTAAAATGAGTTCACATTTTTTATCAACTTCAATGAGAAAATGTCAATAGACAAATCCAAAATAAGAAGTTAAAGACGAAGCAACAATCGAAGAGCATAAAGTTTTTTGAGAAATTCGAGTTATCTACATCGACCAAAGAAAACTTGTCTGAGATGAAGAAAGAAGAAGATGCTTCATCAAATACTCAAATAAAGGAAGAAAGAAGAAATTGCCTCCTAGATAATCATGCACAATGAAGAGAAAACTTTGTCAGAGTAACAAAGTTAGAAGATTGGATTAGTCTGAGGATAGAAAGGTACTATGAATAAAGAAGGGAGTGTGATAAGAATACAAAATTTCATATTTATTCCCTTAATACTTAATCTTTTATACTTATTTGACTTCTATATATACTCATTATTCTAATATTCTGATTTAGGAGACAATTGGAGTGGTTAAGTGCAAAAAGAAGTCAATTGAAGGATTTTTGGACAATTTTAGAATCACTTTGTATTTTGGGCATAACTCTCTCATATAACCTCCGATTGTGATGATCAAAGATGTTCTAGAAACATAAGAAAAATTTCTACAACTTTCATGTTTGGTATTTTTAGATATAAGGACTACATCATGTGCAACAATTAGGAAGAATGCCAAAGTAAGGATAAAGTGCAAAGGAAAAGCAACAAGGAGCAAAGCATCGGAGGCAGTAGACCGGCGCCATTGGCACTAGTCTTCACACCACCACCATAAGCAGCAAGGTAGCATCGATAATGCTAAACTTTGTTCCCACTTTTTGAAACCTGTGGAAATTGCTATTTGCCATATTTTTTACTCTTTATAAATAGCAGTTTCCTAAGGCTTTCCAGGGTTCTTTTGCTAAGGGTTTGGGAGAGAACTTTTTGGCGGCTTTTGACAAAGAATATTCTTCTTCTCTTCTTTTTATTTTATTTTCTTTATGATTTATGGCCCTGCGTGGCTAAACTTTTATTCTTAGTTTAGGGAGACAGAGGCCTCAAATCAATATACTATGAGATCTAATTTGCTTTAATTGTTTAATTTATACTTTGAGTATTGAATGTTCTTCTTAATTCATGATTATGATTGTTATGCTTATTTACTAACAAGCCTACTAGTTTATTATTCATTGTAATCTATTATGAGATTAGATATCAAATCCATAGTCATTTGTTCCCTCTAATTTGCGAAGCAACTAGGATTTAATAATTTGCTACTATTTCAATTATTAAATCTTAGGAAGAATATTTGACTAAATTAAATACAACTGCTGGTGCTTTTGTTGTTTAGCGTCACCAATCTCTATAGATCTTAAGGCTGCTATTAGATTAAACCTTTAGTACTGGTCTAAGTTTGTTTAGTGGTTAGGGTTAATCAGAATGTTATTTTCTAATTAACTATGTTGAAGGAGATATAGAAAAAATAATTCCAATGGTGAATATTTAAAGTATAAATTACTTTATAATTGTATCAATGATCAGTTATGATTCTAATGATAGATGCTGACTTGAACTAAGTTTTTCTTCTCTGATAGATTTCTTTTATAACAATTTCTCCATTACATTTAAAACCCCCTTTCTTGTTCACATTGCATAAAACTAAGCTAGATACTCCTAGTGGGATTAACCCTTACTCACACTACTATAGAAATTTAAAATTAGAGCAAGGTTCTAAATTTGGTTGCTATGATAGTACACCAAATTTTTGGAGCTATTGCTAGTGAGGCGTTATAGTTAATTTTTGTGTTTTTGTGATTTTTCTAATTTATTTTTATTTTTATTTTTTTAAGGTTTATTAGATTTTTCTTGATTATTTATGACTATAACTCAATCTTCTAATCAAGGTAATTTGCAATACGAACCAGAAATTGAAAGAACTTTGCACAGGTTAAGAAGTGAAGCTCAAAGGATTTCTAAAGAGGAAATCATGGATGGAACTCGAACTTTGAAAGAGCTTGCTACACTTGATTTGGATGAACAACACTTATGCATAATGTTTCCTACTTTAGATCCTACTATTAATTTTTAATTAAAATTTGGACTAATTCATCTCTTGCCCACTTTCCATGGTCTTGCAGGTGAAGATCCCCACAAGCATCTAAAGCAATTTCACGTGGTGTACACAAGTATAAAACTGACAGGGGTGACTGAAGAGTAAATCAAACTAAGAGCATTTCCATTCTTTTCGAAAGATCTGGCTAAAGATTAGCTTTACTATCTACCCTCTAGGAGCATCACAATGTGGAATGAGATGAAAAGGTTGCTTTTGGAGAAATATTTTTTAGCTTCAAGGGTGGCCAACATTAGGAAGGAAATTTGTGGTTTGAGACAACATGGTGGAGAATCCCTATATGAATATTGGGAGCGTTTCAAGAAATTATGTGCATATTATCCCCATCATTAGATTAGTGACCAGCTACTTATCCAATATTTCTACAAGGGACTTCTACCTATTGAAAGAAGCATGATTGATGCCGCTATAGGAGTAGCTTTGGTGGATAAAACTCCTGAAGCTACAAGGAACTTGATTGCAAACATGGTAGCTAACTCACACAATTTGGTAATAGGCTTGATTCTCTATCTAAGCCTATTAATGAGGTAAGTGTTTCTTCCCTTGAACAATAAATTGCAGGTCTAACTTCTCTTGTTCATCAACTGGCTGTAGGAATATGTAGACAGTGAAAGCTTGTGGAATTTGCTCCATGGTTAGACATCCAACTAATATGTATCCAACTCTTCAAGAGGAACCTATTAAGCAAGTGAATGCAATGGGTGGTTTTTTTGGACAACCATAAAGGAAGTATGATCCCTACTCAAATACATACAACCCAGGATGGAGGAATCATCCAAATTTCAATTATGCGAACCCACAAGTAAATCAGCCTCTTGCTCAAAATCACTCAAATTTTAAGCAATATCAGCATCCATACCCACCTAGATAACCATAGGGATAAAATTCTAACTTTCATAAGTCTTTAGAACATATTTTTACGTCTCTTACCACTAACACTTTGCAATTTCAACAAGAGATAAATGCTAGCATTTAGAATTTGGAGAATCAGATGAGTCAGATGGCAATAACAATCAACCAGCTAGAGACACAAAGTTTAGGAAAATTGCCTTCTCAAACGGTGGTAAACCCAAGAGAGAATGTTAATACAATTATGTCGAGAAGCAATAAAGAGGTTGAGATTCCAAAAAAGATGACTCCTACACCAACAGACCAAGAAAAAGGGAAAGGTGTTGTTGCAGACAAGGACCTTTATAAGGATAATGAAGAAACTTAACATAAGTTTTCACCTCTTTTTGAATATAAACTAGTACCTCCTTTTCCTTAGGCTTTAGCAGAATCTCACAAAATTAAGAACTATAAAGATTTCTATGAGACTTTGCGTAAATGTGAGGTAAATATTCCACTTTTTGATGCCATTAAACAAGTACCTCGTTATGCTAAGTTCCTAAAAGAAATATGTACAACAAAGAGAAAATAGAAACTTTAGAGGTATGAGAAGGTGAGAGTAGGGGAGAATGTTTCTGTAATCATTCAAAGAAAACTCCCTGCAAAGTGCAAAGATCTAGGTATGTTTACTATCCCTTGCATGATAGGTAACACTAGACTTGAAAAGGCCATGTCAGATTTAGGAGCTTCCATTAATGTTATGACATATTCTTTGTATGCTTCTTTGAAACTTGGACCTTTGAATAAGACTGGTGTTGTGATTCAATTAGTTAATATGTCCAATGCATATCTATAAGTAGTTGAGGATGTTCTTATGCAAGTCAATGATTTAATCTTCCCTGCTAATTTTTATGTGTTGGATATGGAGAATGGTAATCAAACTGCTCCTATTTTATTAGGAGGACCATTCCTAAAGACATCCAAGACTCAGATAGATGTTCATAGTGGCACACTTATCATGGAATTTGATGGTGAAATTGTGAAGTTTAACATTTATGATGCCTTGAAATATCCTGATGATGATGATCCTATTTACTCTATTGATGTGATTGATTCTTGTGTATAGGAAGTTTTGACCTTAATGGAAAAGATGAATTGGAAGTTTCCATTAGACATCTTGAGAAGGAGAATGAGATGTTATCTTTGAGTACTGATTTGCAGGAAACTATTGCAGTATTGGATGACTTTCGGAAGTTATTAGAATCAGGTAATGATCCTTATATTGAGTTACCAGTTTCTAATAAGAGCATTTTACTCTCTATTTTGTAAGCATCTACTCTAGATTTAAAGCCTCTTCCCAATCCCCTCAAATATGTGTTCCTTGAAGATGGCTCAGTGCATTACAAGAAGAAAGGCTTGTGCAAGTTCTGAAGAAGCATAAGAGGGCTATCGGTTGGATAATGAAAGACATCAAAGGAATTGACCCATCTACATGCATGCTTTGTTATTTCTAGTTTGCAATTGCTCCAGATTGAAGAAAGATGCATTGAGTTGAGCCAACGACTATAAACAAAAGCGCTGCTTGGGAGGCAACCCAAGGAGAGTTTGTATTTCTTTTTCTTATTTCCTTCTTATTTATGAATTTATATTATGCTTATTTTTGCATCTTCTTTGCATTTGACCTTACATTGGGTACAATATAAGTTTTAAGTGTGGGCGAGGAAATTTAGGTTTAGGTTATGTTTTTGTTTTTTTTTCTTTTATTTTTGAAAAGAAATCTTTGAGAGAGGATCAGTTTTACCCTTTGTTTTGGTGGTTTCTGATGATTTGAGGTTGAGAATGTCATGAGCAAGATTCAACTAAGCTCGAAAAATTCATAACAAGATTGAATAAGTAATCCTCTAATTTGTAATTGCATCCTCTAATTTATAATTGCATGGTTTAGTTATTTTCGTTGAGAATGGTGATGACTAAATTTCATAGACAAAAGCTAGTGAGATTTTGAGCTTTTAGACTGACACATTCACATCGGCATTTATATATCATATATTCAAAGGTGAAGGATGCTAAATAAAATAAGTGATTGTACATGTCTTATATATTTAAGCTCAAGTTGATGTATTTGTACTTCACTAGTTTCAATGGCTTTTAAGCTACATCTCCAAATATTTTTTATCTTTACCCTAAACGCCATTACAACCCATAAAAAGTCCTTATGATTCATGATATGCATGTGATCCCAGTGATGGAGAATGATAAGATGTGCAAGCTCATGGTAGATCATTTTCATTGGAATGAATTTGAGTAGAGCATATACCCTTCAAACACATAAGAGTAGAGTGTTTATTTTTGTGAGGGTTCTACTTATTTAGTTTAATCCATCTTCAAGAGAAAATACTTACTGAATGATTTCAGGTTATGTGAGAATGATTTGTTTAGGATATATTATGAGTTTTGAAGAGTTTTGGTTATTCTTTGTTTATGATAATTACAACGTTGATAATCTTTAGGGGAGAGTGAATTTGAGTTTTGCTCGAGGACGAGCAAGAGTTAAGTGTGTGGGAATTTGATAAGAATATAAAATGTCATATTTTATTCCCTTAATACTTAATCTTTTACACTTATTTGATTCCTATATACACTAATTATTCTTATATTTTGATTTAGGAAATAATTGGAGTGGTTAAGTGCAAAAAGAAGTTAATTAAAGGATTTTAGACAATTTCAGCATCACTCTATATTTTAGGCACAACTCTCTCATCCAACCTCTAATTAAGATAATTAAAGATGTTCTAGGGACCTAAGAAAAAATTTCTACAACTTTCATGTTTGGTATTTTCAGAGATAAGGACTACATCAAGGGAAAAAATAGGAAGAATGCCAAAGTCAGGATGAAGTGCAAAGGAGAAGCAATAAGGAGCAAAGCACTAGAGGCAGCAGACCGGCGCCGCCGGTGTCCATCTGGCACCGCTAGCGCCAACACCACTTCACACCACCACCACGGGCAGCAAGGTGGCACCAGTGATGCTAGACTCCATTCCCACTTTTCGAAACCTGCAAAAATTATTATTTTGCATATTTTAACTCTTTATAAATAGCAGTTTCCTAGGGTTTTCTAGGGTTCTTTTGCTAGGGGTTTGGAAAGGACTTTTTGGTGGCTTTTGATAGAGAATATTCTTCTTCTCTTCTTTTTATTTTATTTTCTTTATAATTTCATGACCCTACATTGCTATACTTTTATTCTTGGTTTGAGGAAATAGAAGCGTCAGAATCAATATACTATGAGATCTAATTTGATTTAATTATTCAATTTATACTTTGACTATTGAATATTCTTCTTTGTTCATAATTATGATTATTATGCTTAATTTTTAGGAGGCCTACTATTTTATTATTCATTACAATCTATTGCTAGATTAAATATCAAATCCATAATCATTTGATCCCTTTAATTTGTGAAGCAACTAGGGTTTAATAATTTGTTGTTGCAGTTATTAAATCTTAGGAAGAATATTTGACTAAATTAAATGCAACCGCTTGTGCTTGTGTGTTTAACTTCACCAATCTCTACAAATCTTAAGGTTGCTATTAGATTAAACCTTTAGCACTAGTTTGGGATTGTTTAGTGGTTAAGGTTAATTAGAATGTTATTTTATAATTAACTATGTTGAAGGAGAGAAAGGAAAAATAATTACAATGGTGAATATTTAAAGTATGAATTGATTTATAATTGTATCAATGATAAATTATGAGATCCCAATGGTGGATGTTGACTTTAACCAAGATTTTCTTCTCTGACAGATTTCTTTTATAACAATTTCTCGATTATATTCAAAATCCCCCTTTCTTGTTCACATTGCATAAAACTAAGTTGGAGACTCCTCATGGGATCGACCCTTACTCACACTACTACAGAAATTTGAAATTTGAACAAGGTTCTAAATTTGGTTGCATATGACAGCACACCAAAGTGCAACTTCAACTAAGCCAAGACAGACAAATTAATTAATAAAGAAATAAAGAAGTTGCAAGAACAAACCCCTTCTATCGCTCGAAGTGTACAAAACAGTTGAAGAACTTTACTTCATTTATGGATCAAAAGTTCATCTATTACTTACAACAGACAAAGTATTAGCCAATGTTAAGACGAAGTAGAAGCTGCATAGTGAGCATAGACGAAGCTGAATAGACAAAGTGATGCTTAGACCAAAATGGGCTTCAACAGACAAAGGCACGATCATCTACAACTTACAATAGACAAACCTATGCGACGTGCAGAGTACTGCATCCAAGATAAGTAGAACATAATTCATCTATTGCTTACATTAGACAAATACTACACTTCGTCTATTCAAGCAAGTTAAAAAAAACTTCATCTGCCATCTCCAATAGATAATGAGGAACAAAAAAAGAACATAATACTTCATCTATTAGAGCAAGACAAATCGAGCTTCATCTGCCACCTCCAACAGACAAATGAAGAACAAAGGAAAAACGTCTTACTTTGTTTATTCATATATAATGAGAAGTTTGTTAATTGATCAGCCCAACTTCGTCAGTACCACCTAGAGTTAGTCTGTTATTTATAAGAGACAAAGCACATACATGAAAGATCAATCAATAGATAAATCTCTTGAAGGAATTCAGGTAAACAAAGTAAAGTTTGTCTATCAGTCAGTTTGACTTCATCTATGCCATTTAAAGTTTGTCTGCTACTTGTAATAGACAATTCACTCTTATGAAAGTTCAAATGGCAGACAAACCTTGGAAGAATTTGTCTGCAACTTATGATAGACAAATGGAGACAGAGAGAGAGGCTATGACTTGTCAAAAAAAAATCAATTTACGTGACTAGCATTCAAATGGCATCTGCACTTGTGCCAACATTATCTAGAGTTATATCAGTCATCATTTCTGGCAATAAGCGGGCATTGTAAGATTTTCAAAGCTGTAACAGGTCAAACGAAGAACATCTTTTAACATAACTCATTCTGCTCTCTGAATGGCAATGTAGCAGCTCGAGACAAAATAGAAAGACCTGGACTTCAATGGTAGAAAATTCAAATGGTCTTATTCATTCAACGCTGCTCTTGTTTATGTATTCAATAGAACCCATCTTCTCCAATGGTCGAAAATAAGAAGAAGCTATTTAAGGAGAACAGGTGGGACAATTCAAAGGTGGTGAAGGAATACTTTCAGATGCACTTAAACTTATGCAAATCTTTCTACTCGTGGCCAAAAGCTTAAACCGTCATCTATCCTTTATGAGCTTTAATCTACAAATCTTTATGGCCATTTTTTTTACACTTTGGGAAGATTTTTATATGTTGTTAGAGCTGTAAAAGATCATATCTTCCCCTGTGCTTCATTGTACCACTTTGTAAAGTGTTTGTTTTCTAGTTAATATGAAAACTAGAGAGTTGTTGGTGAGCTCTAGAAAACCAATAAGTTGGCTAGTGATCTTTGAAACTAGTGAGTTTGTAGTGAGCTCGTGAAAACCACATTGTATGAGTTGTTGGTGAGCTCTAGAAAACTAACAAGTTTGCTGGTGATCTCCAAAACCAGTGAGTTTCCTGGTGAGTTCAAGAAAACTAGAATAGTACTAGGAGTACATTGTATTTCCATTATAGGGGATATAGTGGAACCCAAGGCACAAGGAGTGTGTGTTCTTGGAAGAGTGGACGTAGGGATGGGGTCCTAAACCACTGTAAAGTTCATCTTGTCTGTGTGTGTGTATTTGCTAATCTATTTTTTTCCTTCATGCATTTTTCTATTATTCATCTCATACCACACCACACATGAGCATGAAAAGAGGAAAATGATCCAATAGGGGTTAAGCAATGAATTTTTATTTACCCAATTCACCCCTCCCCTCTTAGGTTAAGCCATCCTACAGGACTCTTTAGATGTAACTTACTTCCTTTGAGATGAAGTCAGCCTCATGAAAGCATATCAAAAACATTGCAACTTCAGGAATAGAAATAGCAATGATGTCATTCTCGAGTGATCACATTAGTTGATAACAACAATGATATAAGCAAGTTAAGCATTTTTGGGCACATATTCTAGACATATATAACATTTTTCTACATGTTCTCTAATAAAATGGTGTATAATTTCTATATGCTTGGTTCTCGAATGTAAGATAGGGTTCTTTATCAAGCATATGGCACTAAATTATCACATTTGCTGGGTATGTCTCTATAGCTTAGTCCATAGTCGACAAGTTGTTGTTTCATCCATAGCAATTGAGCGCAACAATTTCCAGCGATGATATATTCAGCTTCTGTTGTAGAGAGAGCAACACTAGTTTGTTTCCTAGAGAACCATAATACTAGACTATTTCCTAGGAATTGACAGGTTCCACTAGTACTTCTTCTATCAACTTTGTATCCTCCAAAGTCAGCATCAGAATATCCAATCAGTTCAAAATCAGTTCCCTTAGGATAATAGAGTCCTAGATTTGGTGTGTCAACAAAATTCTTAAAAATTCATTTCACTGGAATATGAGATTCGCTAAGATTGGACTGAAATCTAGCACATAAGCATACACTAACAAAAATATCTAGTTTAGATGGAGTAAGGTAAAGAAGTGATCCAAACATACTTTAATATTATTTTTGATCTACAAGTTTTGTCCTTTTGGTTCTTATCCAGCCTTGTTGATGTGCTCATTAGAGTGCTTGCTACTTTAATTTCTTCCATTTTGAACTTCTTCTGCATCTCTCTAGTATATTTGGATTGACAAATGTAGTTTCCATCATCTCTTTTCTTGATTTGCAATCTAAGGAAGTAGTTTAGTTATCCCATCATACTCATTTTGAATTCAACCTACATGATCTTTGAAAAGTCTTGATAGAGATTCTCATTATTAGCTTCGAATACAATGTCATCCGCATAAATTTAAACTATCAAGATTTTCTTGCTAATATTTTTGGTGAACAAAGTAGTGACAACTTTTCCTCTCTTGAATTTATGATCACTTAAGAATTTGCTCAGCCTTTCATGCACTTGGAACTTGTCTCAAACCATATAGTGCTTTGGTCAGCTTATAGACATTATTAGGTTAATCATCATTTTTGAAACCCGAGGGTTGCCCTACATACACTTCCTCACTTGGGCATCCATTTATAAATGCACTCTTTACATCCATTTGAAATAATTTGAAATTCTTCTAGGATGCAAAGGTAAGTAGTATTCTAATGGCTTCTAATCTCACTATAGGGGCATATGATTCTTTAAAGTCAATTCCTTTTTCTTAGGAATACCCCCTTAGCAACTAGTAATGCTTTGTTTCTTACAACCAATCAACTTTCATCTAGTTTATTTCTGAATACCCATTTAGTTCCAATTACATCGATGTTCTTTGGTTTTAAAACTAATTCCCACACTTTATTCCTTTCAAACTGGTTAAGCTCTTCTTGCATTGTAATGATCCAGTTTTCATTATTCAAGGCTTAATCAATGCAAGTTAGATCAATTATAGAAATGAAAGCATAATGACCACAAATGTTTTGCATAGACCTTCTTATTTTGACATTATCATAGGCATCTCCTATAATTTATTTTCTAGGATGGGCACTAATAATTCTTAAATTAGGAGGTTGATAGGGAACATCAACTGAACTTACCTCCTCCTCATTGTCTAAGTTTTCTATTTCTTCAATTTTGTGGTATCTTCTTGATCTTTCAGTTTGAGCTTCTTCATATTAGTTGCAGCTTCATCTGCATCACTATCACACTCACTTCTCAATGTTACATTTGCTTCATCGAATTAAACATTTATAGACTCTTCTACGACCAGTGTTTTCTTAATATATACTCTACATGCCCTACTATTAGAAAAGTAACCGAGGAAAATAGCTTTATCACTTTTCATATCGAACTTTTCAAGATTATCCTTCTCATTGTTCAGTACATAGCATAAGCATCCAAAGGAATGAAAGTATGAGATATTGGGCTTTGCTTCCTTTATAAAGCTCATATAAGGTTTTCTTTAAGATTGCTTTTATGATAACCCTATTCAGTATATGGTAAGCTATACTTATTGCTTCTCCCTAGAATCTTTTGAACAACTTACTCTCATTTAATATAGTCCTTGCTATTTCCTAAATTGTTAAATTCTTTCTTTCCACAACTCCATTCTATTGAGGAGTTCCAGGGGATGAGAAACTATAGTGAATTCCTTTTTCGTCACAAAAGTAAATAAATTTTATGTTTTCGAATTCACCACCATGATCATTATGGATAGATACAAACAAAATTTGTTTGTCAATTTGAACTAGCTTTGAAAATGTGTAAAGCATTGAAAATAATTCATCTTTACTAGTTAAGAGAATCACCCATTTGAATCTATAGTAGTCATCCAGGATCACATATACATAACTTTTTCCTCCAAGGGTAACAATATCTGATAGTCCAAATAGATCCATGTGTAATAATTCCAAAGGTCTAGATGTAGATACCTCATTTTTAGGATGGAAGGATACCTTGGTTTGTTTTAACAATTGATAAGATTTGTAAATTTGATTTTTGTCATAATTTAGTTTGGGTAGACAAATCACGAGATCTTTTTTCCACAAAGATCTGATATTTGACATGTTGATTTGTCCTATCCTTTTATGCCATACCCATGGATCATCTTTGACTACAATTAAGCATTTTTCAACAATTTCATCTAGTTGTACTAGATAAACATTCCAATACCTTTTTTTGCTGAAGAATAGATCATTGTCTATACTAAATACATTACATGCAGATGGTTCAAACAAAACTTTGTGACCCTTATCACATAATTGACTGATACTTAGCAAATTATACTTGAGTCCTTTTACATATAATACATCCTTTTATGCATGCATTGAATAGACTATAAATTTGACCTATCCCTTTTATGAGGCCATTGTCATTGTTGAAGAATGCAACTGTTTTTCCATTTATCGACTTCAATTCTTTAAACAACTTCTTGTTCCTGGTCATATGTCTTGAGAAGCCGCTATCCATGAACTAGGAATTGCCAGACGTAGCTTTGAGGCTTACCTGCATTTACCTCTTTGGTACCCAAGTATTGGGTCTAATGGTGTTAGTGGAATTGTGAGTGCTAGAAGTTTGTGCATAATCCTTAGGTTTTCATCTTATCTTTGCACCTTTTACTTGCATTTTTTTGGGATAATAATCATATGCTTTATGTTCAATTTTGTTGCAAAAATAGGAAGTGTTTGGAATTCTGCTTGGTGCTCTATATTCCATTGGTTTCTTTACCTAGGGATAACCTATGAACCTTCTAATATTTTGATAATTTTCTCTTTCTTCTGTGAGGTTCACTCCTTGGACCACCTAACAATTTTTTGTGAATTTTCATCATCTAACCTTCTAATATTTTGATAGTTTTCTCTTTCTTCTGTGAGGTTCACTCCCTTGGACCACCTAACAATTTTTTGTGAATTTTCATCATCTAACCATTCACAACCGTCCCTTTTTCACTAGTTTAACTAGTCATTCTCATGAACTTAGCCATAGATTCTCCCAGATTGGAGAATTTACTCAACATACTACTTAATATCTCTATCTCTTCTTCAAATTTCCAACTTCTTTTTGTAAAGATAGACTTCATTCTACTAGGATAGAATTTCCTTTGATAGTTGCATCAAAGTGTTTTTTCTTTTGAGTGAATTTCTGGCTATGTAATTCAAACTCACTGAAGAAAGAGTTGTATAATTGTTGTAACTTATTAAACTTTTTGCATTTGATAAAAGTACTATTCGAGCTGGAAGAGTCAGAACTATAAGAATAGTAAGAGTTTACCTCCATTTTCAACTCTGTTGATTCATTCTCTATGTGAGCCATATAGCATATTCTTACGAAGAGTCCAACTTCATTGTTACCTCTCTCACTTAAGTTTGTCCCAAATGAGTCCTTATTCATTTACGTACATTCCTCTGGCTTTGTTTCTCGATGACTTCTTAAAATTTTTCTTTTCTCTTCTTTCATCTTTCTCATTCACATTTACTTTCTCTTCATTGGGATACTCAGGAGACAAGTGTTTGATCCCTCCACATCTATAGCATGTAGGGAGATCCTTCTTTCTTTTAGCCATTCTCTTTTGTTGTCTAGGCTATCTCCTTGAGGTGCTACCTCTACTACTTCTTATGAACCTTCTGATGCAAGGTCATTGTTGCTTTCCTTGGTCACCTTGAGAGCAATACTTTTCTTTTGCTTTGTTAGCACATCTCTCTTACTTTTGATCAGCTTATGGGACATTAGTGAGCTGAAGAGATCGTCCACTAGAAGAGTGTTCAGATCCTTTGCGTCTTCTATCATCATAATCTTTTTGTTCTATGATTCTGGAAGTGCCCTCAGTATCTTTATTACTTGTTAAGAGTTTGTGACTTCTTTTTCCAAACCTTTCAAAGCATCAGTAGTTTTTGAAAAATAAGCATACATTTCTGATATGCTCCTCCTTTCTTTCATCTTAAAATTCTCTTGTTCTCCTATCAACATATTCCTTCTAGTTCCTTTGACTTGTGAACATCCTTTATATGTAGACAATAATTTATCCCAAATATCTTTTGCAATGTGTAAGAGAATACTCTATCAAACTCAGATGAAGACAGTCTACAAAATAAAGAATTTTTAGCCTTTGCATTATTTTGGACTAAGGTGGCTTCCTCTTTAGTCCATGCATCTACTTCAACAGTGGGAAGAGTGATTCTAATTTTAATGTCTTTCCATGATTCCATACCATTGGCTATAATGAATTATTTCATCCTCAACTTTTAATAAGTGAAGTTGGTTCCATCAAAAAGGAGTGGTCGGGTAGACAATTACCCCTCAGCAAATATCTATAAAAAGGATGATGAGTTTGTCATTGGATCACTACAAGTATTTATATAGTTTGCTTTAATACCACTTGTTGGTATCAAAAATTGAAGAGGGGAGGGGTTAGCTAGGTACTAAAAAATTTGCTAAACCCCTTTAAGATTAAACATCCATCTTGTAATCAATCCAAACACTTAATCAATGCTCAAGTAAATAAGACACAAGCATTTTTATAGTGGTTCAAGTAAACACTCTATTCCACCCTTCCAAGAGCACTCTTCTTTTAGTGTCTTGGGTTCAAATATCTCCAATTGTAAAAATACAATTAGTGCACCCTGCACTCTTTTAGATTCTAGCTGTTGGGGGCGTATTCATAGTGCTCCCAGCACTCTTATAGATTCCAGCTCTAGGGAGGGTAATCACAGTGCTCCCAACACTCTTCTAGATTCCAGCTCTAGGGGTGTAAATACCTCTTGTCTACACTTAGACAATCATAGCTCTTCTTGAGTCTAGTCTCAACCATTAGCTCAAGAAAATTACAATAAATGAATATCAAAAGATAAGGAACAGATACTTCTTAATAAGCACAGGGAAGATTTTTGAAGATTAAATGCCAAAGTAAATGATCTTCTCGAAAGGTGGCCGGGAGCCTTTAAAGAAATTTGAGGAGGTTTGAATGTAAGGCTCATGACTCTTGAAAGATGCAAAAAGTTTTAGCTCAGTTCAGTAAATGCTCTCTAGAGGGTATCGAATATTTTCTTTAGTACTTCTTCTTGCTCCAACGATGCTTTATTTATAATTTCTTTGAATTTTAGCCATTGTGGTAGGTGAACTCCATTAACACATAAGTCATCTCTGATTAGCACATTTGAATTCTCTAACTATGCTTAATCCTTGTCTCCTGAAATGCCTGTAGTGTTGACCTTGGAGAAAATGATTTTCATATTCTCAATAAGTATCAGTCAAAGAGTTGCTACAATGGTTGACTCTTTTATTAACATAGAAAGTGAATCAATAATGCTAGACAAAGTCCCTTCATCTTTTGGTTTTTCCATGGTAGGTAGCAGACGAATTGTTGTTCCATCACTTCATCTATTGGATTGTCTATTGTAAGAAATAGACAAATTGTCTTTCCAAAACTTTGCCTGTTGGATTGTTTGTTGAATTGTTGAGGCATAGATGAACTATCTTTTTGGCACTTCTTCTAGTGGATTATCTCTTGGAAGTAGTAGAAGAACCGTAGGAGTGCAAACAAATTGTCTCTTCAACACTTTGTCTGTTCAGTTGTCTATTGTAAGTAACAGATAAATTGTTGAGGCATAGATGAATTATTTTTTTTCTTGTTGAATTATCTGTTGCAAGTAGTAGACAAATTTAGAGGTACAGACAAACTCCATTGCTCTGCCAGACGAACTCCACTTCTCTACCAGATAAACTCCACTTCTTGACCTTTGTTTATTTTTTATAGATGATCGTTGTCTTAGTGAGTTGTTCGACTATTGCTCACTTATGATAGATGAATTCTATTATATGCATATTGTTTTGCATTTGTAGATATAGTCTTCACTTTGACAGATGAATGGAAGCCCAGTTGATTCCTTTGCTTTCGAGATGTCTATAACGGTACTTTGTCTTTTGCTTCTACATTAGCCTATGTCTTTTCAGTCAAACAGATTAATGCTTTGAAATATCTTCTCTGTGTTCATTTGTCCATGAGGTATGTAACTTGTTTCTGCATGATAAATACTTGACAGTCACCATTAGTACATAATCTTTAATCAAGTTTTGTTTGTCATCACAACTATACATTTATACTAAAAATTTGATGTGATAATATGAGTGGTATAAATCTAACCAAGAATCCTATTATGCATTCTAGATCTAAGCATATAGAAATTAGGTATCATTTTATTAGAGATCATGTCCAGAATCACAATGTCTATTTAGAATTTGTCCCAACTAAAAAATAGTTAGTAGACATTCTGACTAAGCACTCTCAAAGGATAGATTTTGTATGATTAGAAGGGAATTAGGAATGATAGATCCATGTGCATAGCAATAATTTTTTAAAGTGATCATCATGTTTTGTTTGCATAGATATGATATGAATGATTATTCTATGCACTGTAAGATTTGAATTCTATATATCTACATGTTTTGAGAAGTTGAACTTCACTTAGGGTGTTTCAAACTTTGCCTTAGGATGCACTTTTGGACATTATGAAACTTCACTTCATAATATGCTACTCTTGTCCGAAATCCTATCTCTAGACACAACTCTCTAGACACAACTTTCTTTGTCTAGAATTACAATTTTGGACTGAGCCAAAATCCTTTCTATGTTCAAAATACTAAGTCCTACTACTTATCTTCCCAAGAGTGCCTAAACCATCATTTATGAGGCAAAGTGTCACTTCCCCGTTGGAATTGAACATTCTATGTTGGAATTCTTATCTCTTAACCATATTTAGAAAACATTCATTCCAAATCCCCTCGAGCATATGCTAGAACCTCATAAAGATCCCCTAGAAACTGTCATACTATTCATAGCTGCATCTACATGAACTCATCCCCTTCCATTATAGTCGCATTTGCTTAAACTCATCACCTTCCATTAGCTATTGTGTCAAGAGTAGAAGAAAAAGTAGAGCAAGTCAATGAGATTCAAGCTTAGAAAATAGATAGAGAAAAAGCAGCAATAGAAAATGTGCAGAAGTCAATTCATCAAAGGGAAGCAAAATGGACAAAGAAGTTATTGAGATATTTTGGATTGGAGATAGTTCTTTTGTTGGATTTGATGAAGTTAGTGATGTATTCGAAGATGAAGAAAAGAGGATTAAATGGATATATACAAGAGATATTACTTTCTTTGGATATTACCATAACCATCTTCATGCGAGTCCAAAGGCCCTACTTTCAATGTTACCATCTTTGGAGGCCAAAGACTACGAGGGAGAAGTAGCACTTGTAGTAACCCCGTTCTCCCCCATCCAAAACTTTGGCTCCTTATCTTATCAAAAGTAATGGACGCATGCTTATGCATGATTCCAAACTTTTTGATGGATCATATTCGGGCTCAACCTCAATCTCTCTACCCCACCTTTTCTTCCATCCATCCCATCCATGTTGTACCTTTCACTATTAGATTGGCACTCTATTTGTACTGAAACAAATCTGAATGTATCTCTACTTGTAACTCTGTTTCTACTGAAATGAAATGAAATATCTTTTTGTATTCATTCTAAGTATTTTATTCTAATCCACATTCTATTTTGGCTATACTTTCCCATGTACCTTTTTGATAATGACAAAAAGGGGGAGAAGTTGTAGAATTAATGAAATAAAAGGAGAAGTTGTATGAAATTTGTTTAAACAAAAAAGGGTGAAGATATCTGTATGTGTTAATATAATAGAAATTGTATGTTTAATAAAACATGTTAGAATCTGGTGCACTCATTCAAGTGGAGATTAGAAAAACTTGTTAAAGATACACTTTGTCAAGGGGAGCTACATATGTGTTGTCTTGAACAAACATGTCTCTGTTTAGTTTTCATGTTTTATTTTATTTCTTTTGAGGGATACATGATTTATCTTCCTTGAAAAGTATGTCACTTAAATGTTTTGTCATCATCAAAAAGGGAAGGAGCGTTGAACCAAGCCTCTTTAACAAGGAATGATTTTGATGATAAATATGCTTAGCAAACCAAGTTTTGATGATGAGCAAAATGCATATGAGTGAACATTTTAGCTATTGATCAATATTTCCCAAGTGTGCAGTAATGAATAGTATGTTACAGAAATAACATAAGTAGACAGTGCATACAAGACCATATTAGACACAAGATCTACAAATTTATAAAGAAGAAAACATAAATGCTCAAAAGAGAAAGAATAATACTGAAACTTTGAAGATCAGTGTTTGAAACATCTTCATAAAATATCTCAAATCACTGCTGAAGCAAATCAAATAGATGCCCTAGCTCATATAGAAACAAGGCTTCAAAAGGAGGAAAGGAACTAAATTCTAGACTCAAGTAAGTTTGGACATAGAAGAAGCAAATTTCGACATATGTGACCAAATTCAAACATAGAAACAAGTATGAACAATGCTAAACAAGAAGCCAAGACGTTGGAAGTTCCAAGCCAAGTTTGGACATTGCAAAGCCAAGTTCGGACATTGCAAAACCAATTTTAAACATTGCAAAAGTTAGTCGAACGTGTCTCAAAAGTCCAAATCCAAAAATTCCAAGTGCAAAGCTTCGGACATTGCCATTGTTGGAGTCAGCCAGTTTGAAACACTAACTTCAATCATGCAGCCAAGACAAGTCACGTGTCTTCTAAGTCCTAAATCTTAACTTTGAACATGGTTATTCAGTCTTGGACATTGCTAAATGAAAACAGACACAAGTTGAATGATGCAAGTAAGTCCAAAATCTTAACTTCAGACATAGCTATTCATTTTGGACATTGCTAAAATGTCTTTAGACATAGAGAACCTGCGAGAGCACTTCAATGGGCAGAAAATCCTATCAATTCATTTACATTTAATGAATTTTTTTCTCTAATGGGAAGATTTTGAATCCCACTTTAAAAGGAGTAAAGAGTGGTCATTCCAAGAAGTTAGATAAGCTAGAAAAGCAAATAAGAGCATTTACTTAGTCATTAAGTTTTTTCTCCTACTCCACTGTGCAAAATGCAAATTGCATTCAAAGCTCAATCTCTATAACAGCTTAAGGGAGTTTGATATACTCTGTAGTTATTACAATATATTTATTTTTTTTGCACTTTAATTCTATACAAATTTAGACTATGTAAGAGACATTTTCTTTGTACAACTTTTATTATTTAGGATAGTAAGCAAGGGGCTTACTAATCTTGGATAAGTTTATTAGTAAGCTTGGAAACCAATATGTTTATTGGTGAGCTTTCGAAACCAATTGTATAAGTTTGTGGTGAGCTGTGGAAACCAATGTGTAAAAGTTTGTTGGTGAGCTTGGAAAGCAACATATATAAGTTTGATGGTGAGCTTGTAAAACTAACAGGTGATTAGTGGAACTTGAGTGCAACGAGTGAGGCTGACTTAAAGAGAGGAGTAGGTATCATGTTATAGGCCGAACCTCTATAAAAATACCAGTGTAATTGTGCTATGTGATTTATTCCTTATTCTTTTCAGCACATTGATATATATTTGACCTAAATTTTCAAAAGCTCAATTCACTCCTCCTCTTGAGCTAACTTAGAATATGACCAACAATTAAGCAACAAAATAAGATGCAAAGGCAAAAAATTGCCTCTATTATTCACTTTCTCCCTCTGAATTTGAGAATGTGACTCTGCCAAGAAAATTTGGGATAAATTATAGTTGCACATGAAGGTACTAATCAAGTAAAAGAAACTATGATTAACATTCCAGTTCAGGAATACTAGTCTTTCATCATGAAGGAATTAGAGATAATTTCGAAAATGTTTGGAAGATTTCAAAAGTTTACCAATGGGCTGAAGAATTTGGGAGAGAAATATGAAGACCGCAAGCTAGTAAAAATAATTCTAAGATCTCTACCTAGGCATCAGATGCCTAAAGTGACTACCATCTAGGAAGCTAAGCACCTGGACAAAATGATAGTAGAAGAACTCATGAGTTCCCTCATGACCCATGAAGTTCTAATGAGTTAGAAGGTTCTAGAGGAACCTAAAGGGAAGAGAGCAATTGCCTTAAGAGGAAATTTTGAAGATGATGGCTATAAAGAAAAAGCATCCATAAGAAGAGAAGAAGATGAAGATATAGCAATGATAATGAAAAGATTTGGAAAAATGCTCAAGAAGAAGAAATTTAGTGGTAACTCTAACAATTTCAAGAATAAAGATAAGAAGAAGCATATTCCTATCTATTATAATTGTAGCAAGCTAGGGAATATGAGGTTTGACTGCCCTGAACCAAACAAAAAGCAAGGAGAATAAAAGCAAAAGTATAATTCATACTTTGACAAGAAGAACTCTTTAGTAGCAATAATAGAAGCAGTAAGAGGTTTGAGAAGAAAAAGCAAGCCATTGCTACATGGAAAATGTTAGAAAACATGATGAGAGAAAGTTCGAGTGAAGCTGTAGAAGAACACGAAGCTAAGATTAGCACACTCACCCCTAGAGGGAAGAACTAAGAAGAACACAACACAGACATCAACTTCATGGCCATCCATGAAGATGATGTAAATTCTGCATTAAAATATCTTGATCTTGAAGAAGTCCTAAAAAAATTATACTCTGACTTCAAGTTTTTAAAGGCCAGACATAAAGAGGCCAAAAAAGATCTAGATAGAATAATCATTGAATGATCCAAATTGAGAGAAGAAAATGCCAAGCTCAAGATTAGCCAATGCACCACTAAAGAACTTGAGCAAGTCAAGGCAGAAAATAATGCCTTTAGAAAGACCTTGACATCGACCTTGTTGAAAATTAAACAAAAGAAGAAAGGTGGACAATTTTAGAAGAAAAGGTTTCACAACTTTGGAAGAAAACTTGAACCCAAATAGAATTAGATTTTGTTGAATTATTTTATATAACTTGATTTTCATGGCGAACATTCTTAATTAGGTATGTTTTAATGATGAGCAAAAGCATTAGTGAAACATTAAGGTACTAACATTTTGCTCTCAAGAATATTTTAGAAAGATAAACATATACTCAACTTGAAAATAACCTTTATGATGACAAAAGGAAGACATAAAGAAAATGCACTTTACAAAACTAGGTATATAAAATTTCATATATATTTAATTTAAGAAAAATAGAATCTGAAGTGTTAAAGACATGCTTGGAAGCCAATAGACAATCTTCGGAGTCCTTCTTGCATGCTTCAGAGAAAATTACATTGCTTCTGACATATCTTAATGAACATCGGAGAAGACAATTAAATCTTTAAATACTGACGTAATATGGCTCAAAAATATTCAGAAAAGCATTGGAGTCTTCACAAGTATCAACGTACTTTAGAGAAAGTTTAAATACTTTGGACAAGTTGCAGCATGCTTCGAAAAAAGTTAAAGAGCTTTGAATAAGTTATGAAAGTCTCAGAGATATCTCTGTACACTTCAAAAACAACATGACAAGCTTCGGAGATAATCAGTTATGCTTTGGAATAAATAGACATGCTTCGGAGAACCTGAAGTCACATTTTAGAAAGAATTCAAACAATCTTCAGAAACAATGATCATGCTTCGGAGATGTTAAACCATGCTTCGGAGAACCTGAAGTCACGTTTTAAAAAAAATTCAGACAATCTTTAGAAATAATGATTATGCTTTGGAGATGTTAAACCATGCTTCGGAGATGTTAAACCATGCTTTCAAGATGTTTATCAACCTTCGGGGATATTTGACCAAGGCTTCGGATTACTTTTTTAAAGGCAATATATGTTCAAAAAATTTGAACTTCTCTCAACAAGTGACTAACGCAACTAAGAAGGATACAACTCCAATGGATACAACTTAGTCAAAACTATCAAAGTTCAAATCTCTACTCAATCAAGGAGTTTGAATCTTTTACTCTTACTGTTTAATCTTTCACTTAGAATTGTAAATTTATTTACAAATCTGCCTAAGTAAGAGCATTAATCTATATACTTTATTTTAATGTTTGGTAACACAAGAAGAGTGTTAGTGTTCATGTATAAAGATAAGCAAGTAGGGAACTTGCTGAAATGGTGTAAGTTTGTTGGTGAACTTTGGAAAACCAACAATTTGTAAAAGTTTCTAGTTAGCTTGGAAAATCAATAAGTTAGTTGGTGAGCTTATTGTAAAACCAACATGTATTTGATCAGGTTGATCAAGGTATTAGTGGAACCTAAGCAAAATAGAGAAGACTGACTTAGAGAAGTGAAGTTGGAACCCAGGAAGGGCTGAACCACATAAAAATCTTGTGTTGTTTATTATGCAATCTATTTTACTTATTCTTTCAACACCATAATCATTTGATTTGGGCCAAGAGTTTTAAAAGCTTAATTCATACCCTCTCTTGAGCTACCATTACATAAGGGACCAAGAAGTGGTATCAGAGGAGGCTTCACTAGTATATTTTTATTAACAGTATATTAACTTGTAAAGAGATTCAAAATGGCCGGTATGTTCCATAATATATCTATTGAAGGACAATCTACTTCTAGACCCCCTCTATCTGATGGAACCAACTATGGGTATTGGAAAATGAGAATGTAAAATTTCTTGATTGCCAAAGATTACCAGTTATGGCTTGTAGTGAAAAACGAAAAAAATGTTACTAACACTAAAGACAAATACATGATAGAGGATATACAAGTAGTAGAATATGATGCTAAGGCAAAAAACTGCCTCTACTATGCTTTAACCTCCTCTAAGTTTGAAAAGATTTTTGCATGTGATTCTACTAAAGAAATCTGGGATAAACATAAGGTATCACATGAAGGTACAAACTAGGTAAAGGAGACTAAGATAAATATTCTAGTGCAGGAATATGAAGTTTCCTACATGAAGAAATTAGAAAGCATTTTTGAAATGTTTGAAAGATTTCAAAAAATCACCAATGGCCTAAAGAGCTTAGGAGAAAAATATGAAGAGACCAAGCTAGTAAAGAGAATCTTAAGATCTCTCCCTAGACATTGGATGCCTAAAGTGACTGCTATTCAAGAAGCAAAAGATCTAACGAAGGTAATAGTAGAACTCATGAGATCACTCATGAATCATGAGTAGAACAACTCATGATTTGAGAAAATCCTTCTCAAATCATCCTATATAGGGTCACAATCCCATCTACTTAACTATTTGTAACCATTTACTCAATACATCATATTAACATTTCTTTCAGAGCCAATTTCAAGTTATGATCATTAAACATGTGATAAACACTAGTTAAACTAGGGTTTCTCCACAATTATCATAAGAATTCTCCTTTCTTGACATATTTATTTGGTATCTTACATGATTAACATTTAAACATATTATAAATAACTCATTTAAATGAATGACCAAGCTCCCACCTCATATCGCTCCTTCCAATTGGTAGAAATCTGACACTTATTCCATTTTTTCCTTTTTCCATAGTTCAAATGGGTGAAAATTTTATTCAAATGAAAGATCACAAATTTATCTAACTAAACAAGATGATTTTCTAGCTTAAATGGCTAGAAATCAAGTATAATTGGGCTACGGGCAAAAGGGAAGAACGAATTGAATGGACCAAAGAAGAAACAGGACAGAAAAATGGCCAAAAAAGTCACTATCTCTCATAAACAACCACCCATTCCACGGTGTCGAATTCCACTCTGCGGCGTCGAAAAATCTGTCCAAAAATCCCATTTTAAATCAGGGCTACTTGTTGCTAGCTCAAAGTAGTTTTCATAAATTGTCCATATCTCCCTCATGTGATGTCAGAATTGAATGGTTCTTAATGTGTTTGAAAGTTAATTTCAATATCTATAATTTGTGTGTTTATAACCTTTTTCTAATTAAGTTTCCAAATATGGCTCGAAGTGATACCATGTGTTGTATCCCAATTTAGAGCTCTAGAGACATCCATAATATTTTAACTCAAATTTTCTCATACGATATCCGATTCATATGATTATTGATTCCTTGTCTGGGAAATTTCAAGGGCTACAACTTTCTATTGAACATGTTTTCTTAATCATTCATCTTATATGCGAAAAAATGGGTACAAGTGGCACCTATATTATTTTCAACTTCTTTCACCATATATTGATGTATAATCAAATCCCAAAATCTTGCGATATTACATTTGCACCCAAAATAACTTTACAAATCCAATTACTTCCATGCCTAATGATCCAAATTAATCATTTCATAACATTAATCTCATCCCCAAACTCAAGTAATAACTTATATTATTCCAGTTTCACAAATTTGGCTTTGTATGTATACAATAGCACCCATAATCCCATTTCATATAAATTACTTCACATATTACAACAATCACTTCCCACACATGATAAGCATTGCTTGAAATATGTTCATGCTATTCACTATCTTATTTGAGGCCAATTGCCAAAAATTACCTATTCAGTTCTTTTTAATCGAATTTTCTACTATAAGTGACTCCATATGCCATTTTCATTCCAAAATGCATCCAGTACTCAAACTAATGTTTTACACATATTATAATACATATAATAACTATCTTAGGCCATTCACATTGATCATAAATATGCTTTTTCCCAAATTCACCATTTCAGTTCTTTTTTCTTCTTATAGCTATTATATAATTTAAATTGATAAAATTTATGAATTTCAAGCATCAAATTCTTCCCATATTCACATAAGCAAATTTCAATCACCTCAAACATCATATAAGGCTATTTATTTAATGAAATTTTTGTGATTTTATGAAAATCACTTATTGAGTTCTTTTTACCTGAACATTTAACTCAATAGTTCAAAATTCCAAAACTATCTCAAAATTTCAATTCAATATCTCATACACATCACATTATATATAATAATCATGCTATATTAGTCATTCAAGTCATATACATGAATTTACTCAAAATCACTATTTGGATTCATGTCACTCCATTCAGTCTTCCATAACAATTTCTTTATAAAATACTATGTATCATATCAATTCCTCACTTTATTGAAATGCAAAAATTTGCCCAAATTTCAACACCACAGGTGTTACAAATCATACACAATACAATCTCATTAACTACAAATTTCTGTCATAAACCATAAACATACCCACAACTTACCCATACCCATAATTGTTTAGATTGAAATTGAATCATGATGGCAATACATATCACTGAAATCATACCATTCCAAATACCATTTTGTCATAATTAATTTACAATGATATACTAATATATTTTATTATACATCAATTAAAGTCTTTTAAATACAATGATACAATTTCACTTTGTAGTACAATTACACATCATTATACCATAAGGAAAATATCTTCCAGTCTTGCACACCAGTCCCAATCCACCGTTGGGATTCTTTACCTGTCCTGTCAGCTAAAAAAATAAGAATAAGAAGGCATGAGTCCGGGTGAACTCAATTAGTAAGCATAATAGAAAACGATAATAAATCAAAACAACTTATTCCAGAATTAGAGTATGGATAGATATATAATCATATAGTCATATCTTGAGGCCCAAATCCATATTTTCCAATACAATTCTCTGCGCCCTTCAAGCATATACAATCATAATCATAATCATACCATCTAGGCACCTCACATCACCTCTAAGCCATAATCATCAATAATTAACAAGTAAGTGGAACAATATATTCCAATCTATTAATCACATTCACTGCATAAGGAAATTTATAACATAATGAACTTACTAATAATGCACTCCCATCTCATCTTGGGATGTAAACCAAAACATCTAAAAATCCTTGATAAAGCAATCACATGCACATACCTATGAGGCCCAAGTCCTCCTTATACCAATCTCCACTCTGCACCATCCAGGCATACGATGTCATAATTATGCCATCAAGGCACCTTATTTTATTACCATGCTTAATAAACCACATCATGGAATGTTCTCCATTCCATCATTAACCATATTCACAAAAGATAATATATATGCGCACAATCATGGGATAATTCACATCCCATCAATTTTACATATTCACAGAATATTCTAAACTTTATTCAAAAAAAATTCAAGCGATATTTATGATCACATTAATCTATACATTCATCAGCATCATGGGATATTCTATATCCCAGCAAACAACAAATTCATAGCATACAATGAACACCAGCCTTGGCAACCCAAGGGATACTCATTATCCCTTCAAATCCATACATTCACACATTTGAAATTACAACAATGATTATAGACATAAACTATTTTCAACAATTTATACATCACAACACAAATTTGCGGGATATCTAATATCTCCATCCAATCATACATGCCCGTATACCAACAAAGGGATAGTTACTATCCCCATCCAGCAATATAGTTAATTAGAAAAGAGCTTACTTACATGCATGAAGAGTTATCCTGCAATCCTAATGTTGCCTAACCTTACTTTTCTTTCATACTTGGATAACATACACATATCACACAGATCACCATTCAAATCACACATATATTAGATATTTTGTTATTCACCCATACACCTCAAACACTTACTTGAGTTGGGAATTAGTACCCCCTTCCAATCGCAATGCCCTTTGGCCAAATTTGGGGTTTTTGCCTAAACCACCATTTCAAGGCTTCTTTATTTGGATACCCTATTTAACACCCTTTTTAACATCATTTCCTTTAGCAGTTTAAGTCAATTAAACATAACTTTACTAAACTAGTTTATAGTTACAATAAGGTTGTTCAATCACACCTGTCTCTTATTGAGGCATTTTATCAAATAATTCATATGCATGGCTTCATTTTTAATCTTTCAGTAAAGCACTTCAAGGGAATTTCTATTAGTCCCATGTAGATGAGTAACTCAAGAGGGGAGGGGTGAATTGAATAAATAAAAATTATGGCCAAATTAAACTTGATAAGCCAAGAGGAAGTAGTAATGCAATATATATGTAATTCCATGTTTGATTATATGACTGCTCTTTCCAAGTTCAATTTCTCTTGGTCATTCCTATGTCGAACATGTTATAGTGTATGTGATAATGTGAGTGTTAACATTATGCTTGAAAAAGTAATGAAGGATATAAAGCCATTTCTTAAGCAACTAATGAAAATAGGGAAGTGCATGAAAGATAGAATAAGTAAAAAAACATAGCTAACACGATTTTTATAGTGGTTCGAGAACCCCATCCCTACATCCACTCTTCCAAGGGCATCAACTCATTGTGCCTTGGGTTCCACTATATCTCATATAATGGAAGTACACTAGTGTCCCTGACACTCTTCTATATTCTAGCTTTAAGGGGCGTGTAAAAGCATCCTTGACACTCTTCTAGAATCTAGCTCTAGGGGGTGTAAATAAGTGTCCCCGATACTCTTCTGATTTCTAGCTCCGGGGGCATACACAAGTGCCCCTGATACTCTTCTTGTTTGATGAGCTCATGAGGAAACTCACTATTTTAAAGATGACCAGCAAACTTGTTGGTTTTTGGGTTCACCAATAACTCATACGATGTGGTTTTCTTGAGTTCACCACAAACTCAAATAGGTGATTTGATAGCACTTTTTTTGCACATTACATTACCTCTTTTTTAAGGCTGATTTTGTCATGTCCCGCCTGTACGAAGTTCATATTTTCACGTAAATTCACCTAAATTTGCCCACTTTCAGGGTGGGGTGTTTTGCCCAAAATTTGGCAAAGCCTAACCTAAATAGATAGGTTTTCCACCTGTATAACAATTTTTGAAATAAATCAACGCAATAACATAACTTAGAGATAAAAACCAATAATGCAACTTCCAAAATACACATCCATGCATTCACTCTTCCAGAGCTACCCAAGATCGAGGTAAATCATGATGGCAATACACCTAAGGGGACTATAATTGGTCTAACATAATCATAAATACTTTACTCGGACATGCTAATATTTCAATTGGGATTTTTTTGAATAATATATGCAATCATAATTCCATAATTGCAAATAAAATTTATAATTCCTTCTCATTATATATGATTTCAGATCATTTCAATACAAGCATTCATCATTTAAATTTCATACACAAAGGAATTCAATCTCACTGAAATAATACAACATTCTGTTACAAGGTACATTTACTCAAATAATTTACTCTTCTATATTTTTTGTCATTGTAATCTTCCATGTCTTGACCTACCAACTAAAAAATAAAATAAACAGGGGTGAGTCTAAAGAGACTCTGTAAGCAAATTGTATAACAAACAATAATCAATAAAAAATGATAATCAATAATAGGGATCCCTTAAGTATCCCTATTCGCATTCTATGCACAAAATCCAATGCATAACAAAATGACTATATAAATATATCTCATCCAAACCATACATCTTGGAACACTCAAATTCCCAATTGACATATTCAAATTTAGGATATTCACAATCCCTAACATTATGAAACATCAAATAAGCCATGGGATAAACTATCCCTTTCAATCAAGCATACATTTACATGTCATAACATAGACTTAGGAGATAATGATTATATCCATTCAATCAACTAAGCAAACAAATACTGTCTACTTACCTTACTAATGAATCATCTCCATAATGCTATAAGCTTCACAGCTTCTCATCGATATTCCATTTGCCTATACATATAAATAATCCATTTATTTACTAAGGCAACTTTGCCAAATTCACCTCAAATCAATAAATTATAATTTCTATATATTTGGCCAGTTCATTGAAATGTCGTGGCCATATTCGTTTTATATATGACATAATCAATACTTAAACACCTTTAAAATAACTCAATAAGTATTTCATTTAACTAATTTATGGCTTACATAGCCATACATATTTCCTTAGTTAACCCAAACTAGGTTACAATTGAATACCATTTTTACAAGTCCCAATCACCCAGTATAATTCTACAAAGCATCATAACTTATAAATTACACATTACTCCCATGGTTTATACAACAATCCACATCAAATTCTCCTCAAAATCACTATTCATGAAGAACATGAAACCCTAACAAGCTAAAATTTATGATTTTCAAACCCAGTTCACTCCCAATACCTTAATAAGCAAGCGTTAAATGCTTTTCTAAAGACTCAATAATATAAATTTATTATTTTACTCAAAAATCTATCATTTACAAAAACCCTAAATTATACAAAAATCCAAATTCAATTTAAGAAAAGTTACTTACCATGATATTCATGCACGACATCATCCCATAAACATGCTTCCAAGCCCAAATATCCAAGGAGCTTCCTCTAATCACCAAAATCGAAATCTTCTTCCATTATTCGTAGTCCAAATTTCAAAAATCCAAGCTAAGAGGCATACTAGGTTGCTTAGCAACCTTAATCCCCATGTTTTCTAGCAAAATTTATGACAAATGGGGCATTATAGATTTGGGAAAGGAAGAATGGTGTTAAGGAAGAAAATGGGATGGACTAGAATGAAAATGTAATGGGTTTAGGGCTTAAAAAATCACATTTTTTCAGTGCTCTAGTGTACCAGCAGACTCTTGCAGAAGCAGAAAAAGCCTTACCATGTTATGGACTTGCTAGATGGCCAAAAATTGCATTTTTTGAAGCCTTTTTGAGGTAGGAAGTTATCTTATTGCAGCAGAGAGATGCCTTGCCATGAATGGGAAAAGCCTTGCCGAGGCAAAGACTTGTTAGACGGCTAAAATATGCATTTTTTGAAGCCTCGTCGTGGTAAAAAATTATCTTATTATGATAGAGAAATGGCTTGCCGCCATAGGAAAAGCCTTGTTAAGGCAAGGTCTTGATGTATGCCCAAAAGTTCATTTTTTGGAGCATTATTGTGAGAGAGAAAAGCCTTGCCGCGGTAAGGAAATTATGTCGGATTTAGTGTTAGTAATTTATCATAATATTTACATACAATGTCCAAATGAACTAATTTTTAAAGCATTAGAAAGATAACTTCAAGGGCTACAACTTCCATGTTAACAACTTTTCCAAATCAGCCCCCAAATATGTCAAAAAGTTCAATAAAGTTGACCCATCTCATTTATCTCGTTCTTTTTCAATCATTTGAAATAGTTTCTATGTATTAGTCATAACTTCCTCATATGACATCGAAATGAAGTGATTTTTCTTCCATTGGACAGATAATTTCATGATATACAAATTATATGCTGAACAATCTTTAAAATTAGACCATCATCCATGTCAAAATTCAATTACAATAATCCCTTCTTCAAATTCAGCTTTTACACTTATGAAATATTATCATAGTCCCATTTTACATAAAATATCTCAAATCTCCCAACAATCATTCCCACACATCACATACATGAAACGAGTTATGTTCATACCATTCACTACCTCATTTGAGGTCAATTATCTAAAATCACCTATTTTAGTTGTTTTTTAACCAATTTTGTTTTTTTATAAATAACTCCATAGGCCATTTTGATTTCAAATTGCATTCAATACTCAATCCAATGTTCCATGTACATTACAATACAGATGATGCCCCTTTTTGGCCATTCATATAGATCATGACCATGCTTTTCATCAATTTCACCACTTAAGTTTTTTTCTTCTCATTGACTTTATATAGCTCCAAATAGTGAAATTTATCAAATTTATAAGGTAAACTCTACTCATTTTCACATGAGTCAATTTCAAACACCACAGGTGTCACAAACTCTTCTCCTTGCAAAACTTTTCATCCTCAAAACTTTCAAATCAAATAATTGTCATTACTATCTCAATTTTACAATCTAACTAGAACTTGTGGATCCGTATCCATAGGATACTCTGCGTACGTTAGACTTTCTAATCATATTACCTAACCATAATAACACATATACATAATGCATTGTCCGATGGACTCAAGTGCTAATACAGTTAGGTTAATACTAATAATATTACTACACTAAATTTTTAACATAATACCAAATTATATTCAAGAAAACCAAATCAATTACTATCCTTCTACCATGCTTCCCTGCGTCACTCTCATGATGTTATACAGATCCCAATATCACTTTAACAATGGGCATTATGCTCACTTGTTCCTAATTTATGCCACCTTCATATTATATTCAATTTCTCAATTACTATTTTAATAAATACCATAACTATGGTAAACAAAACATATCAAAAATGAGAACCACCTCATCCTTAGGTTCTATATTCCTACATTCTATTCACATGGTTATCAAAATTTCTACCTTAAATTATTTCCAACCATAATACCCAATCAATCATCATAATTCGCCTGCCATACAAAATAGACATGTTCTCAACCCAAGCGGACTTAGTTGTAAATAAAATGATGTTAGGGCACATGATTTTCATCCTCAACAAGGTGCTAATGCCCATAGGGCTCCAATTATCATCGAGTTGCTTACATCCACATGAATCATACATATGTCACTAGAAATACCAAAAATGCCAAAATACCAACAATTGTGATAAACATTATCACTAGAAATGCCAAAATGCTAGAATGAAATAAATTTTGATGAATGTGCCACTAATGCCATCAATACCAAAGATGTTACAATTGTCACAAATGTCACAAACTCCAAAAAAATGATGCATATGCCACACTGATATCATAAATGTGCATGTGCCACCCTGACAACCATCACCCTGAGGGTGTCGAGTCATTTACAAATTGGACAGGTCGGGTTGTCTCTGTCAAAGTGTGTCAATTCAAGGAATCATAAAATAAAATCAAAGGAGTCATCTCGACCAACTCAAAACTCAATTATATATAAATCATGTTTTGGTAGGCATTCAAATAACAAATCCATCTCAACCATAGTATTCCAAGAGACATTCAAATCAAAGCCTTAATCAAATAACCAAATGCCTAAATATTAATTACAAGGTCAAATATCTAAATCTCAGTCAATAATCAAGCCTAATACATAACCAGACCTAGGCATATCTAACCTTAAATTCTCAAACCACAATTAAACCCAATTACATATAATTGATATTCTATTAATACTCAATCCAAATTTAACAAATGATATTCTAATGATGTTGCAATCTCAATTCATACAAATGATACTGATACTCGAATCGGAACTTCACATGCATCAAATGGTTAACCATAATACAAATGTGCCTTATAAGTTTCAATCAAAACCTAATTCAAATTCTTACATGGATTTCCATCACACTATCAATATCTTGTCTCAAGGCAACATTAACAATATCCATTTTAATAATTCAAATATACAAAACTTTCAATCTATCAATTACCTTATCGATTATATCAATTCAAAATTCAAACTTATAGCATGAATTCTCTTTCAATCATTCAGAGGGGATAAGTATAGAATTTCATTAATCATATTATCAATCAATACAACTTAATTTGGCCATAATGTAATTCAATGTTAAATAATACAATCATGATGTACATATCCATCCATTCAAATCAAGATATTTACAAACAAAGTTATTCAATCATATAGGTAAATATATCATCCATCACAATCAAATTCATCAAGGAACAAAAGAACACATATTTCAAAAAAAAAAAAATACATTAGCATAGCAAAACAATTACATTATTATAGCATGCCATATCTAATCAAATTAATCACTTAACCAATTAAGTTCACCAAACTATTTTAACTAAAGGAATCCCATAATTCCCTCACAATTCATTTAAACAAATCAAACTAAATTCAAATTTCTAATACTTATTCACAAAACTTTGTAATCTCATCATTATCATTTCACCAACACCATAAAAAAATATATTATCATTCAAACAGGGTGCATATAAACACTACCATATTTTCCTGTGCCATTTTGATCATAATATACATTTATCATCAATATGCATATCTATTTCAATCACACTTGTACTATCATGGTACTTCCATAAACATCTCATATTGGCCTTCACTATGCAATATTATACCGAATCACAAGTACCATTCATATTCATTTTAGAAATGTATCATCAATTCATATGCATATCAATCACAATTGTTGTTTACTTGCCATTTCTATTCTATACTCACGCCTTCCATTTACCAAAATCTAAAATTCCTCCACGAGCTAAATTCAAAATCAACTTATCCTTGGGCCTGTCAATTCCTATCTCTATTTGCCACCATGATTATAGTTTTAGGGTTCTCACACAGACAAGTCTTAGACTCTAATAACATTCTATTACTCCCCACCTTTTGAGGCATGATGTTCATATTTCCATGTAATTTCACATAAATTTGCCCACTTTTAGGGTGGGGTGTTCTGCCCAAAATTTGGCAGAGCCCAAAATGAATAGATGGGTTTTCCACCTGTATAATAATTTATGAAATAAATTAAAGCAATAACGTAAGTCAAAAATAAAAACCAATGATGCAGCTTCCAAAATACACATCCATACATTCACTCCTCCACAGTTGCCCAAAATCAAGGTACATCGTGATGACAATACATGTAAGGGGACTTTAATTGATCTAACACAATCATAAATACTTTACTAGGACATGCCAATATTTTGCTTTTACATCATTGGGATTTTAAATTGAATAATATATATAATCATTATTCCAAAATTACAAATAAAATTTACAATTTCTTCTCATTATACATGATTTTAGATCATTAGAATACAAGGATTCATCATTTAAATTTCATACATAAAGGAATTCCAATCCCACTGAAATAATACAACATTTTGTCATAAGGTACATTTACTTCTCAAATAATTTACTCTTCTATGTTTTATGTCATCGTAATCTTCCATGGGTTTACCTGCCAACTAAAAAATAAATAAATAAGGGTGAGTCTAAATATACTTAGTAAGCAGACTGTATAACAAACAATAATGAATAACAAATGATACAATAATAGGGATCCCTCAGGTATCCCTATTCGCATTCCACGCACATAAAATCCAATGCCATAGCAAAATGAATATATAAACATATCTCATCCAAACCATACATATTGGAACTCTCAAATTCTCAATTCACATACTTAAATTTGGGATATTAAAAATCCCTAACATAATGAAACATCAAATAAGCCAAGGGATAATCTATACCTTTCAATCAAGTATACATTCACATGTCATAACATATACTTAGGAGATAATGATTATCTCCATTCAATCAAATAAACATACAAGTACAGTCTATTTACCTTACTGACAAATGGTCTCCATAATGCCACAAGCTTCACAACTTCTTATCCATGTTCAATTTGCTTATACATATAAATAAGCCATTTATTTACAAAGGTAACTTTGCCAAACTCACATCAAATCAATAAATTACAATTTCTATATACTATGGCCAGTTCATTGATATGCCACAGCCATATTCATTTTATATATGACATAATCGATACTTAAACACCTTTGAAATAAATCAATTAAGTATTTCTTTCAACTAATTTATGGCTTATATGGCCCATACACAATTTCCTTAGTTAACCCAAACTAGGTCACAATTGAATATCCATTTTTACAAGTTCAAATCACCCTATATAAATCCTAAAGCATCATAACTTATAAATTATGCATTCCTCCCATGGTTTATACAGCAATCCATATCAAATTCTTTGCAAAATCGTTGTTCATAAAGAACGTGAAACTCTAACAAGCCAAGATTTATGATTTTCAAACCCAATTCACTCCGAATACCTTATTAAGCATGAGTTAAATGCTTTTCCCAAGATTTTGCAATATAAATTTATCATTTTCCCCAAAAATCCATTATTAAAAAAATCCCTAACTTATACAAAAATCCAAATTCAATTAAAGAAAAGTGACTTACCATGATATTCATGCATGACATCATCCCATAAACATGCTTCGAAGTCCAAATTTCCAAGTAGCTTCCTCAAATAACCAAAATATGAATCTTCTTCCATTTTCCATGGTCCAAAATTTAAAAACGCAAGTCAAGAGGCATGCTAGGTTGTTTAACAACCTTAATCCCCATATTTTCTAGCCAAATTTGTGACAAATGGGGCATAATGGAGTTGGGAAAGGAAGAACGGTGTTAAGGGAGAAAATGGGACAAACTAGACTGAAAATGTAATGGTTTTGGGGCTTAAAAATGACATTTTTCTAGTTCTTCAGCGTACAAGTGGAATCTTGCAGCGGCAAGGAAAAGCCTTGCCGCAACAAGGACTTGCTGGATGGCCAAAATATACATTTTCTGAAGCCTTGCCGTAGCAAAAAATTATCTTGCTGCAACAAAGAAATGCCTTGCCATGACAAGGTCTTACTGTATGCCCAAATGTTCATTTTCTAGAGCCTTGCCGCAGTAGAAAAAAGCCTTACTGTGGTAAGGAAATTCTATCTGATATAGTGTTGGTAATTTATCATAACATTTACATACAATGTCCAAACGAGCGGATTTTTAATACATTGGAAAGAAAATTTCAAAGGCTACAACTTTTATGTTAACAAAATTTCCCAAATCATCCCCCAAATATATCAAAAAGTTCAATAACATTGACACATCACATTCATCTTGTTATTTTTTAGTCATTTGGAATAGTTTTGATGTATTAGTCATAAATTCCTCATATGACTTCAAAATGAAGTTATTTTTCTTCCATTTGATAGATAATAACATGATATATAAATTATATGTTGAACAATCTTTCAAATTAGACCATTATCTATGTCAAATTCAATCATAATAATCCCTTTTCAAATTCAGCATTTATACTTTTGAAAAATCACCATAGCCCCACTTTACATAAAACATCTCAAATCTCCCAATAATCACTTTCCACACATTACATACATGAAATGAGTTATGTTCATACCATTCACTACCTCATTTGAGGTCACTTGTCAAAAAACACCTATTCAGTTATTTTTTAATCAAATTTTCTGTTACAAATAACTCCATAAGCCATTTTGATTTCGAATTGCATTCAATGCTCAATCCAATATTCCATATACATTACAATATGTATGATGCCCCTTTTTGGCCATTCATATAGTTCATGAACATGCTTTTGGTCAATTTCACCACTTAAGTTCTTTTCTTCTCATTGGCTTTATATAGCTCAAAATAGTGAAATTTATCAAATTCATAAGGTAAACTCTACCCATTTCTACATGAGTAGGTTTCAAACACCACAAGTGTTATAGATTTGTACAATGATTAAGGTCATAAATAAAATTATATCTCATTGAAGCTTATTAGATATCAATGCTCTAGGTATATGATTATTGTAAAACTTTTAAGCTTATTGTCTATCAGCGCAATGGAGATTGGTTATCTAGGAGGAAGCATAGTCTGATTGAGAGAGATGTTACTTATTTGAGCTTAGTTCTTGTTTGTCTCTCAGCTTCCTCAACCTTCTTTGTTGTTGCTGCACTACCTTTTTATTCCTTCAAAAACTTCTACCCATTGGAGGTAGTTAGCTTTCTCTTATGTTGAAGACTATTCTGATTTCTCCTGTTAAAATGCTATCTTCTTGAGAAACTCACTTGTTGCTAGAAAGCCTACTGCGCCTTTCTTTGAAGAAGGCACCTTTTCGATTTTAGTAAATGTCGGATGAAGACTTTTCTGGTTGACTAACTCATTCACTAGTTTGGAAAGACCCTCATTAAGCCTGAAGGGATGCAACCTCTGAGTATTACAACTTTTGTTAGAGTGTAGTCTACTTTTCTTTAAATTTCTTTCCATCTTCAACTAATCTCGATTTCTCCTATCAGCCTTATAAAATTTGCTTTGAATGAGATTATGATTGGAGAATGCAGTTAGTGATGTCTAGCAAAGATGGCTTCTACTCTTCATGATGTGTCATATTTTATCTAAGAACTTCGTTAAATCATATCTTGAATTTGTTTCTTGTAGGTAATAGACAAAGTAGCTCTAAGTAGACCCACATGATAAGCCACTTTATTGTTGTCAAAGACTATTATAGTAATTTACTTCATCTTTTGGTTTATCTATTATAGGAAACAACTAAATCGGAGAAGCACAGACGAAGTTTCTCTTCTTCATTGTTCATTAGACGACATTCTTTTGATAGACAAAGTTTCCTTTATTAGGTGAGGTGACTTTATCTGTTGCTTTATTTATTATAAGTGGTAGATGATCTTTGTGGCTAGATGGAGCATCTTCACCGCAAATTAAGTATCCTTCACCAGACGAAGTCTTCTTCTTCTCAGTTAAAATGCCATTGTTTATTGTAAGTGGCAGATGATTCTTCTTAATAGACAAAGCTTCTTTCCTTATAGACAAAATATACTTTGTCTATTGTTTGTTTGTTAGGATTAGCAGATGAAGTTTTAGACCATAGATAAAGCCTTTCAAATGGTTCATCTGTTGGTTTGTCTGTCGTAAGTGACAAACAAAAGTTGTGGCATGCAGATGAATTCTCCTTATAGTCACTCATATAATGATTGTCTGTTAAGTAACAAAAAACTTGTTCGAGGCATGGACGACTTGCTTCTTTAAAGATTGTTTGATGGCTTTGTCTGTTTCTAGTGATAGATAACTCTTTGTAGATGAAGGCGGTAGACAAAGTTTTCTTCTTCAGCTACTATGCCGCTTCTTCTTTATCTTCTATATTTTCTTCAAGGATTGTAGATAGGTTCCTTGCACTTTTTAATTTTTGGATGAGCTTTATAGACAAATGCTTGAGTAATTTTGTCTTCATTTTGTCTTCTTTATTTGTCTAATTTCTACTCCATTTTGTCTCTTCTTTTGCAAACTGAGTTCATCTTTATGTTGTGGACAAGTGTTGATTATAATCAATTTTTTTGTCTTGTCCATGGAATGATTTGTGTGAATCTTCTTGAAGTGGATGCTATCCAACACTGACTTTATCTATAGGTAATTTTCTTGATCACTCACTGAGACTGGAGCTCCATGACTATAGATTTACTTGATAGCTTCTTTTCAAAGTTTCAGTGCTATTCTTTCTAATCATTCTTTTCTTCTTTCAATTAGTGGATTGTGCTTGCTGATGCATTTGCTATGTACACTATCCATTGTATTCAAATTGCTTCCTTGTATGTTTAGATCTATTTCTGCAATGCTTGGGAACATAATTATTAGTACCACACATGTTCACTCAATGTTGTTGCTCATCATTAAAACTAAACTAATTGCCACATGCAATATTTGGTTCAACATTCTCCCCCTTTTGGATGATGACAAAACATTTGAATGAAATACCTTTCAGAGAGAATACTCATTAATGTGAATGAGATTTACACATGGATAAATGTATTATGACTCCCCTTGACTTAGTACTCAGTTTAGATTGTTTTGTTTTTAGATTTTGACTTATGTTGCTTAGCTCCCCTTGAGTAGGTACCATGATTAAATTGTACTCCTATGTGATCCTATTTTCACTCATTGTATGATCCTATTTTCACTCATTGCTTATTACATATATTCTCCCCCTTTTGTCACAATAAAAATGACAAACAATTTTTCAAGGAATAATATTCAAGTTGTATGTAAAAGCCTTCACTTAAGAACATCCAAGTTATAAATTATGTTTGAGAATGTACAAGATATAAACAAAATCAAAGTATAATATGATTAACAATTGAAACATTGTCTTTAGGCTATTCCTTGATAATCTTGAATCAAAGTTGAAGATTAAGATTTGCTACATATGGATGAAAAAGAGGTTTTTCCTTCAGCATTGGTTGCCATCCTTCTTCTATACAGAATGTAACTTATGGGATTTATGCATCTTTAATTTTCTGAGGGCCTATTAGCTTTTGAGGGTTTGGAAACTACTTTCTTAGAAATTGCGGACTTAAGCTTGCAAGCTAGAATTTTATATCTCAAGGAAGGAATAGGATTGTTTAAGATGGGAAGAGGAAGTGTTGTTTTAGAAGTGTTTGACCATGAAATTGTAGATTTTATGGAAGTAGTTCCTTCAGGTTTAATTACTCTTATCTGTTCAAAATAATCTAGATTATTGAATTCAGGAAAGGGTGGAGGTAAGTTGGCAAAATATGCATCGATCTGCATGAACCTACATTGTCGATATACATCGTGTGGAAGATAGAGTAGATTAGGGTATGATGTGTCAAGAACCATGCGAAGTGACCCTCTTGAGGCCATCTTAACAAATAGGGTTTTGTTCGTTTGAGGAGGGATTAGTTTGGATGATGATGATGATCCTTGGAAAATAGTATGAAGTTATCAACAAATTCATGTGTGTTTGTAAGATCACGCTTGAATTTTTTAGGAAAGGGTCTTCTAATGATATCAACATTAAGCTTTATGAATTCAGGGTTATCAAAGTGTGGGAATTGAAGATCTAGGTAACTAAACCTTACATTTTGAGCTTTCAACTTAGAGGAAACACATTTATTTATCTTTTATTTTTGTTGAATTTCTTCTTTTGTTAATCTTATCTTTTTACTAAATTTTACTGGTGGTGGAATAGAAATGTTAGGAGATATAAATATTTGAGGTTCCTCTATCATAGCGAGATAGAATTCTTTTAGGAAATATATAGGTGCTTTTCCTTTTTTAGTAGGAATGAATTTCTTAGTTCTGATAATGGAGTGATGAGTGGAGGTTTTTATGGTTTTGAGAGTTTGAGCAAGTGGTATTTTTGAATCAGACATTTCTTCATCTGACTTGGATGGAGATGAATGTGAGGAAGATGTAGAAATTGGAGAGTTGTGAGTAGAGGAGGAAGTTGAGAAATGGGTACTCCTGATTGGTGAAATAGCTCTGGTTTTGTAGACTAGAGGAGGTTTTGGAGAGAATTGAGATGGTTGTGTTTGATCTTCGAGTAATTTTGCTGAGGAGATTAGAGTGTCTAGTTTTTCTTCCATTGAATCCATCCTAACCTTGAGAACTAAAAAATATGTTTCAATACTGATAAGACTAGGTTATGTGGAGGTGGCTGAGTTGGTGAATGTGATTTTGTACAGTGAGGTGGAGATGGCACAACTGTTGCCTCTGCTTCTGTTGTTCCTGATCTTGTATGTAAATATCCTTTCTATTGATTCCTTGATATTTCTTCTTCATTTCTTATCCTTTTTGCTGCAAGATCTTCATTTTCCATTCTTTCACTCTCTTTGTAAGGGAAGTAATCTTGGATCAATTCATTTATCATTTCAGTCACAAAATCTTTAGTGACATTTTCTTTATCTAATTCATCAGTTTGCATACACAAGTTAACACCTTTTGCTACTATTAAATTCTTTCTTTTCTTCTATGATTGATTTAGCTCTTTCTTCTTCCTATTATTCTTTTCTAACCCTTTTTCTTGCCTTCTTTATGCTCTCAATGACCACTTCTTCTGATGAGATGGATATACCCATTCTTTTCAGTGTCACCATATTAATCATGTCTGAGTACTTGAATTCTTCTAGTACTTCATGTGATAGATTCACCTCTGCCTTTTTGAATATTTTGGTCATTGCCATTCCATATGATAGAGGAAGTCTCTTTGATGATTTTACTTAGTGAAGTTGTTCTAATATGAGTTTGGCTAGATCTATCTTCCTTTTGTATTTTAGTGCCCATAGAATCCTTGCATCCCTTTCTGAAATATTATCCCTACTTTTAATCTTGGGATATACATTGTTACTTAGGACATTGTATGCAAGTCTTAGATTTAGATCTAGATTCTTAGGGTTGAGACTTTATACATCATCAACAATAGTTGTTTCTACTAGCTGGGAAAATTGCTCCTTTTTGAATGTTGACCACTCAAACGTCAATGTCTCTATTATGAAAAGACTTAAGCATGCTTTAATGCTTTTAGGGGACATATCTATTTCCTTATCCTCAATCCATGACTTCTTTGTCTTAGGAAAATATTTGCAAAGAAGAATTTTCACCATTTTGAATAACATTTATCTTTGCAACTCATGAACTTGTTCCAACCTTGGAAAATTATCCAACTACATACTTCCATCTTTATTTCTTTGAAGAAATCAAAGTCAATATACTTGTTCATAAACTCATGGTAGCTTTGTTTATCATTTCAAAAGATTACCTCAAGATGTCAGTTTCTATGAACTCTTAGTTTATGAGGTGGCTGCATCTCTTCTGATTCTTCTCTGTCCTTTCTTCTATCAGATGTAGATACTAAAGTTATCTCTGCATTCCTTGAATTCTCCATCTCCATCAGTCGAGGTTTTAGGGTTTTAAGGTGGAGGATCTTTGGGGGTTTTTGGTAGTAGGATGAGTGGAGGAAAATGGCGCTAAGAGTATGAGGAGTAGAGATGAAAACAATGGGAATTTGAATCACCTTTTTTTGAGGGAGGATTTTGTCTCTAATAGTGAGTGCGAGAGGTAGCTCTAAGACAAAGTTAAATAGAGGATTTACCAAGTATGTCCTCGGGAGCTTCAGACGAATTTTATGGCAATAGACAATCCAACAAAAAAAGTGATGACTTCATCTATTGGCAAATATGAGATGATGGGATTTTTAATTTATTTTGATCTGAGATAACATGATCATCTAAGGAGATAACATTGGTTTTCTTATTAAAAGTTTTTAATTCTCAGTGGTTTGAGTGATTAATCTCTTTATATGCATGAGAGAATCAATGAGGCATGTACAAATGATTCTAAATTATATTCTTTCAATTTTGTATGTAGCTTACTATGTATGGCATTTAAGGCATGCTATCAATCAAGCAGATATAGAAGATTTAAGAGTTTAAATTTGATGGTTACCTCATTTTCTTAAGCCAATAGGATACTTAAAAAAAGGCTTACTTGATGGTCTTCAGCTCCTTAGAATTCTATTAATGCTTCTTCTGATTTTTCTTTTCTCTATGGCTCTTGTAGAGTCAATTTCTTTGGTCTTCTAGACCTTGTTAGCTTTGAAATTTCTAATGTACCTTCAGCAAATATATCATTGTTCTCTCATTTTTAGTGGGAGATAGGAGTTTCAAAAAAATTTTACAATCTATCATTAATGCATAAAGATGTATTTTATTTCTGAGTAGGATTATTGTGGAACAATTCGGCCATGGAAATCTCTTCACAGGTTAACTTCTGGTAGTTAACTTACGAAGCCTGCTCTCATATCACTTGTTGGTCCTATGTAGATGAGTACCTCAAGAGGGGAGGGGTGAATTGATCAAATAAAAATTGTGGCCAAATAAAAATTGATGAGCTAAGAGGAAGTAGTGATGTAGTATATATGTAATTCCATGTTTGATAACTATTTCACTTTCCAAATTCAATTTCTCTTGGTCATTCCTATGTCAAACATGTTATAGTGTGTGTGATAATGTGAGTGTTAACATTATGCTTGATGAAGTAATGAAGGATATAAAGCAATTTCTCAAGCAACTA
>JAYJMB010014509.1:3384-15236 GCA_036873735.1 Pouteria campechiana
GAATGTTGCTATAAGTTTGTCTGTTTGTTTGTCTAACCAAAGTGAAGACTACTCATGCACCCAAATGCAACCTAAATGCAAAGTGAACAACTTCATTGATCAATGACTGCGAGACTGAAATCGCACCTCCTAGCCCTTTCTCGAATATTTACTTCTGAGAACCTTCTCAAAACTGTGCTGAAATCACTGAAACCACAACGTTTAACTTGAATCAGGCCATATTTTCTAATCCAACTTTTCATTTCAAAGTAAGATTCATTGAATAAATAATCATGAATACAAAACATCCAAGGTCTCAACACATCTGAAAGAGAAAATTAACAATTCTTAAACTTTTCCTTGCATTCCAAATTCGGAAGAATCGTCCACGTACACAGTTCAATGTGCAGAATCAGGGCTACAAGTACATCTTCAGAATTTTGGAACTTAGTGGCACACAGGCGTAGGCAAACATAATTTTATTGCTATTAAAAGAAACAGCTGCCACATTGCATTCAATGGAAACCTTTCTATTTGAGCCATGATTCCAAAACAGAGACAATTCCCCAGTTGTCCTACATTAGCCCATTGTCCATCAATTTTTTCCATTAAAAGATTCTTGTCTGGAGTCTATTGTAACTTCAAAATTAGAATTTTGCAGACTCCCATACTGATATGCATCTCAAGATCTCCTCATTTACTGACCCCTTTCATCATATTGATACAAATGTTTAAGAGCAATAGGGAAAAAGAGAGCTGATTCAAACAGCAAGATCCAAGATAAAAGGTTTACCTGTACTCTCCAAGGTACATGGTTGGCCTTCCAGCAGGAGAAAACATGACAAGAAGAACATCAACATCACAAAGAATTGACAGTTCTTTGGCTTTCTTAATGATTCCAAACTTACGCTTCGAATAAGTGTTTTGCCTTGCATTAGCTGCTGCCAACTTCTCCATCTTGATCGCCCTTCCCATTGAAAATGTCCTTTCAATTTGTATATAGAGATCTGTGACAGACCTATCCCTTTCAATCAATTACAAACTAATTCATGAAGCTTGTTTTCAGTTATTGATCAATCTTTCATTGTGTGAGTGACAGAACGGTGGCTGCAAGAGATGATCATGACAGAAAAAGATTGAAAATGAAAAAAAAAAAAAAAATGGAAAACATGCATTCTACGAAGTTGTGCCAGAGACAAACGGGTCCGAATTGCACTCTGTGAGGGACTGTTATGAGAACAAAGTGGCCAAGCTTGCTCTTTAGTTCTTCCTGGTACCGGCTGTTTATTGCTCCAGAGATGAAGTTCAAAAGAAAAAAAGAAGGAAGCCCATCCAGGAAACAAAAAGAAACAAAAAGAGGCTAACAGTTGAAAAGGCCTCTGCCAGACAATTTCTCCATCAGGTTAGACTTACATCTGTTTTCTAAGCCATCTTTCACTCGAAACTTGCTTCTTATTTCTTTTTTACGCCACTTCTGTTTACAGTAAGGGTTTATATTTATAGACGAACTGGAATATAGACAGTAAGCAGATCAAAAACATCTTATTCAGTCCATATCTAAACCAAATTGAAAACATTGTTAGATACAAATGTATATTCTCAAAAAAGAATTTCTTTCCCCCAGTGAAACGATTTAAACTTGAGGTGAAACATGAGAAAAATGAACAAAAGTCCAAGTAAGTGAATCACGTCAACCAATAAAAGTTTTATTGTTCAGAGAAGAAGAGGAGGCCAAAAAGTTGGAGACATTCCAAAAGAGTGTTGTGTCTTTCCATTGAGAATGCATAAACTCTAAAGAAATACAAACCCGAGAAGGGAAAAAAGGAAAAAGAACGCCTCACTGGCCGATCTATCGCAAATTGCAGGGCAAGAAAATTTCTGTCTTGAAGTTTTTCAAATGGGTGCTATACCAATGAATAAATGACAAGAGAGAGAGAACTTCTGAACAAACAACAACAAGAAAAGAAGCATCCAAGATTTCCTTGGCAAATAGCTACAGTCATACATGCTATCCGTGAGGCTTCTATGCTTATCTTACTTAAATATCACAATATTTATTTCATTGGGCATGCTTGGAATTGGAAAGAAGATCGAAAACCCAAAACCAGAAAAATTCAAGGACAAAAGATAAACCAATATATGCATACTTCACCTTAAAAATTCTTGGTGGTAGAATGCGGAACAATGGAAATCTCGTCTTCCAATTTCTTCAGCTTTCCTGTTTGTCAAACGAACTTAAAAAGGACTGGGGAGAAAGTTAATCATTGCTAAAAAAAAAGGAACACATGGGTCTCTCCGCCCATGCAAAATGCACATCTATTTTCATGTCAGCGGCGAAGACTGCTCTGCTCTCACTCTGGAAGATTCCAAGACGAGCATTGAATTCGCAAAGACTCTCTGTCTCCCTCCAATGAACGAAGATATTCTCTCTCCGCTCCCCCAAAACGACAGCAGCTCTGACTGGCGTGAGGCACAGAGCTCGGAATCTTCCTCCCTCTCCTTCGCATGCATGCCAGAAGATAAAAATGGCGGGTATCGGCGCGTCTCCACAACCAGCTTTTGAACGGTTGATATTTCCGTTGACATTTATTAATTATTAAATTTGATGTAAAATTTATTTTCAAATGCTTATAATATTTTTATTTATATTTTTTTTATTTATAGTATAATTTTACGGTTGAAATTTTCGAAATATTTCATTATTTATTACTTATACTTGCGATGTACAGTGGATGGTTAGTCGCACCCTAGAAAATCTACCATCAGTGCCATGACCAAGGGAGCGTGGGCAAGCAAGGCGACAAACGGCAGCCCGGATCGCGTGTGGAATCGTGCGTCGCCTCGCGGCATCTTCACACTCCGAAAGCAAACGCGTGGATGCTCCACGTGGCATGCAAAACTGGGGCAACGGGCGTGGGTGGGCCCATCTGTTTGAACTACATCTCCAGGGTCCATTCATGAATGTGTGACACGGTGGATTAAAATTTTTTGGAAGATGATTATGATGCAGATATTTTGACTAAATTAATCATAAAGAGTAACCTACGAAGTAGATAAAACTAAAATAAATATAAAGCTTGGTGGTTTAGACTAGATTTGATTGGAATGGATTTAAATAAAAGAAATGGATTAATTATTTTAGTAAGTAATGATTGAAAATTAAAATAATGAAGAAAAAAATAGATTTTTCAAGAAAAGCTGGTGTTAAATTAATTCTTGGAAAATAATTTTTTTCATAAAACTAAATTGCATGAAATGAAATTCTACATTATTGATTTAGGATAAATAATAAATAATTATAAAGATATAAATAATAATAAAGAGTGAAATATGGCCAATATGATGGATAACTAAAGTAAATGTCATGTTTATCTATAAGAAATGTTTTTATGGAACCAACTCCGCAAAAAATTATTATTTTTCATCCACCATAATATTTTAATTAGATCCAAGTTAATCATTATAATTATCCGCAATGTATGTTTTTATGATTCTAAGAAATTATCTTATTAAAAAGTTGAGTGGTGCAAAACAAATAAAAACTTATAAAATTGTCCAAAAAGACTGATTTCAATGAAGTGCATAAGGTTTCTAGTTTAGATAAGTTTGGATGTTTTGACTGAATAACCGATACTATCTGTGATGGGTAGCTTGGATTCAATTAAAATATGATGAAATTTCTCTTTATTTTAGAATTATTTTTTAATTATTATTTATTCTTTGAGTGTGAGATATGCGAGTAATCCAGAAGTAATTAACTAACTAATTATGGTGATTCATAGTCTGTCAGGGTATCAAGGTTTTTTGGGGGTGTGTATTTATGAGGTCCAACCTATTTTGAGAAACCAGCGTGGAAGAGGAAGGAGATGGTGGGGTGGCAGGGCCACGGACGGCACCACACGTGTATCGAGTCAGTGGAACGAGCGGAAATAGTCGGTCGTGACGTGGGTGGGACCCATCTCAACTATCAGTCGCAGACCGAGCAGCGGCTGGCCGTGTGAACGTTGCGGTTGAGATCCATGATGCTAAAAGACTTGCAGTCTGCTTCTGACACATGTTGCGGAACTGCTGAGTGGACGGCTAAATTTTGGAGTAGAGTAGAATGTGAAATAATGGGAACTAAAAATAGTCATTTGATATTTACGTAGATTGATTTTATTAGTAATTTTATGCATTTTCAAATGGTATGGTTTACATACGCCATTAATCGAAATAAATTTACTTATTTTATTTAAATATATAGTGCTAAAGTTTATATTGCTACCTCGGACCTTGTTAAAACAATATGATAGACCTAAAATAAAAGAATTTGGGAGATTTCAATCCAGCGTATCGCAATTCTCCTCATTCATTTTTTTTCTTGTCTCAGAAATTATCTAAGTCACAAAAAATATAAACTTACGGAAATATCTGAAAGCACTTTTTTTGAATGCCAAGACACCACGATAGTCTGAATGAGAACTAAGTCATGTCAAGTCTAATTGTTGATTTTTATTTAACTAAAATACCTACGGAAAAAATGAAATAGGTACACAATGTACCCAATCAATACAGTTATTGATTAATTTAAATCTAATATCTATAAAACATTTAATTTAACAAATAAAATATGATGATAGTGTTGGGCTGCAAAAATGAAAAAAATTATAGGGATAATATCAATCATCAAATAAATAAAGTTAAATAATAGAGAAAAATAAAGTTTGTTATGATAGGCATATGCCACATAATTCATTGGAAAATGAATTATTCATTAAGAAATGAACTTTTCTTTTCCTTTCCCCTCAACCAAACAAGCCCAACCGATTTCAATGAAATATTTCCCATCTAATAAAGTTTGTTGGATGTCGCACAAATATATGCACTAACAATTGTCAATACATGTATTGCAAAATAGCAATAATTACATCCTAATTAAAAATTGAGTCCAGTTGCTACTCTTTTCTCAAAATCAAATTCAAATCCAACCCTAACTCTTCCAGCCCAAATTTAAAAAAGGCCAAGTCATATCTAAAACACCGAGAACTATTAACAAAATTCTAATTAGCTTGTCACATTAAAGAATATTCTAATTCTTACGATACAACTCTAAAAATTCAATGGAAAGGTTTCCATAGAAAGAATCTCCAAGTACATACATGCATGAATTGGTAGAGCAAGCCAACCAATATATCTATGACGAATATTCATATAAAGAATCGTCGACATACAAGCACAGATACAGCGGCCATAACACTCATGGCAAAACAGCAAAAAAGAGAAGAAACGGATACTAAGACATGACTGAAATTTTATATGATCCGAGTGCAATATCAACCATCGATCCCGATCACAATTCCGGCCACATTTCTGCTATATAAATGCTTTCCTCTCTCACCTAGTCCATGCAACAGAATCGATTTCATCCCTGGCAGACTTGTATAGTTCAAGTCTCTTAGCACATTGTTGCCTGCGCTCCATCAATGCTGGATCTTCATCCAGCAGCTGAGACAGCTGTTTGCCCTGCGGAAAAATGAACATGAGAAAGTTTAAAAGCTTAGCCATTGTCCATCTGTTTTTAGAGGGAAAAATGAACATAGAGAAAGATTAAAATCTTAGCCATTGTGGCCCATCTGAGGACCTGATTATCCTCTACGATATTTAGAGGGAAATCTCCCCATGCACTAAGCATTTGAGCCATTAGAGGATAATCATGTCCTCAGATGGACCACCAGCATGTATCCAGCTGCATTTTTCATCTCCATAAGATTTGCCACGAATATGGTATTGGGGCAGACTAGCACATGGTCCATACCAAAATGGGCATGGGTGCCAACTTGCACTGGGTCAACAGTCAACCCAAACCCAAACTGTCCCAACCCAAATTTTGGTGCCCTGGGTAGCTCTTTTGGGCTATCATGGCTAGGTTAGGTTGGAAAATGCAACCCCATTGAGAAATTAGGTTGGGTTGGGTTAATGTTGTTGCAATGTGACTAACCTGAATTCAACCCGAATTTTAGATGTTTGGGTTCAGTTAGATTGGGTTGGAATTTTTACAACATCGGCAGGTTGGGTTGACCATAGCCCAGTATAACCTGAACCGATTTGCAGACCTACATGACAGAGTTCAGATAAGAAGACACTGGAATGTGAGAGGAAAAGTGACATAGTACCTCTTTCTTTCCCAGTTGAGTATAGAAGTTGGTTAGTAAAGATCGCTTGGCCTCGCGGACTTGACAATAAACAACTGCCTTAGGAATGGTGTTCCTCAGTGTGTCTGATACCATGACAACGTATGAAGACACATTTGATCCTATTCTCCTGAAATGGTTGTCTGTGTATCTATCAGTGTTGGAGGCAGCAATGTTTCCACCCTTCTCCACTTCCTGTGGAAGCTTCCTGAAGAAATCAACAGTCAAGTATGAAGACTCCATTTCTACCAATCGCAAGGTTGTCTTGCGGCCATCATCACGGAATCTTTCTAAAGCTTCGTTTGCAGCAGCTGCCAATTCAGCTTGGAATGTAGGGAAACGTTTCAACTCCTGTCAAATCAAATAGCATCTATTAATATCACATGAGCAGCAAGGAAGTGGGTAATCACAGTTTCTTGAGACAGACAATTCCATAACGTGGGTCCAATCATTCTGTAATCAAGAATGTGTCTGATGAGCAGGTTACATTCAGACTGTGGTGGTGTATTTCCAAAAGATAACAGATCTGAAGACCTAAATCTTCTCTTATGCCTCTAGCGCCATCCCAAACAGACAACAAAAAATGGTAAAAATACTACTTGCCCATGAACGCGGAATGGCAAATATCAGCTAACCTGTATCCTCTCCCCACCTGGAAGATTTTTAAACTTTCCAATCCACACAGAACCAATCATATAAATGTTCTACCACAACAAAACCACCACTTGCATGCAATTTAAACTTAACAAGCAGTAAACATTGGTGAGGCTCAGGATTATGATAAACCAATGTAGAACTTTTAAATCAATTACCTTAGTTTCACCTATTGACTTCCGAACAAGGTCTTTCAAAACGAAGTGAACCTGAAAAGAATATTTCTGAGAATGTAAATATACAAAAGCAACTCCAAGATTGATAAAAATGACAGTATTTCCCTTGTTCTTATTTTAATCTTTTCAAGACATAATCAAATAGACAAATCAACTGATTACCACCATGACATCATCATCTAGCAAACTGAATAGCATCCTAGGAATGGGAATAGGTATTGAAGGGGAAAAGGAACTTATTGAAATGAGACTGCTTACAGCATCTACTGATGCTTCAGCTGGGCCTCTGAAATAATTTAGGGCGCCCTCAATTAGACGCCGATAACCTTGTTCAGGAGCAATCAGGTGGGGCTGATAACCATCCGCTTCAGAAACCACTTTCCTCACATTCTGCATTGAGAGATGCCGATCAAATGGCAGCTTCTTCAAAGCAGCAGGTAGTTGGTTGTCAAAAACCCCATAGATCCGATCTCCACCAGGTCGCCTATACTCAAGAAAACACTTCAAAATGAATAAATCTACACTAGTAAACTTATGGCGATCAGCTCAACTTTGAAATTGAATAAACAAACAGATACAATTGATTTTGACACCAAAAAATGCCACACTACATTGGATGACTCTGCCACAAAATTCAACACCCCTATCACAAGTAATGAGAAGTTTTGTCCCTCTTCTTTATAAATCTTTCTTGTTTGCAAGAATAACAGAAAAGAGGCGGAAAAAAAAAAGTTTACGGTACAGGAACCAATGTGGAAGTTAAACTCATTCTAATAGTAGCACCACCACCATTTGAGACAGTAACCCATCAATAGCATCTTTCTTGTTTGCAAAAAAAAAAACAGAAAAAAGCTAAAGTACGGGGACTGATGTGAAAGTTAAAACTCATTCTAATAGTAGCACCACCACCACCATTTAAGACAGCAAGTTATCAATAGCATCAAAGAGGGATTCATCCAAAATCCAACTCTTAACAGCCTAAAAAAATAATCACGTGTTCCCCGCTGCCTGTGAATGAAAGCTTTGCCAACACAGTACATGGTGATGCTATCAATCTCCCTCTTCTTAAGACTATCCCCAATCTATTCTCCATAGTATTGCAGGATGACACGACATATTTGTTTATTTAAGAAACTCAGATTACAACTATGACCAGACATACATCTCCCAAACCAAACAAACCGATGAGCCATGCTGTAATGCAGGAAGGCATCGTTCTCCACTGGCTGAAGGAAGAAAGCAGTAACAGCTGATACAGCTACTATCATTGAATCACATATAAGGAACATCTCACAAATCATTGGCCCACATCCATCAAGTTAACCATAACAAACCTGGTGAACTTACCCTCCATCCAGATGCTCTTTAAATACTCGGTCAAATGCACGACAGAGTTCTAAAATAGTATATAGTTGAGCCTGAAGATAAAGATTACATTAGTTTCACATCCAATTATGAAATCACTGCCTGCTAAGAGACTGAGGTACAAAAAACTCACTCCAGCATCAAGAGCAATGGGTCTACCAAGGTGGTCCATCTCTGATTCAAGCTCTTCAATTGTTTTGTTTATTAAGGATGTGATACTTGGTATTCTGGCCTTAATAACAGATTCCAAGTGCTGAAACAATGGAAAATTAGTAAGAAAAGCTAAACAACCTGGACAATTGCAAGCCACGGAATTCATTCAGGTAACCAAAATATGTTACCCGTGACAGAAGTTTTGCCAGATATTCTGAACCCATTTTATTAGCCAAATGACCATAATCAGGACTTGATGCAAAGTACTCTCGCTCTTTCCTTCGAGCAGAAATCATATCAATATTCTTATTGATATCAGCTTGTGAACGATTAACAATTCCTACCCAAGGGTGCTGTAACCGATAAGACCTTCCTTCAAGAACCTTAAACAAGCAAAGAGAATTTTGAAAATTAGATATAATAAAGAAAATTGGTAGAGCTTCCAGAAGAAGCCAAAAAGGATGCACACCCACCAACTTATATGGACATAATAACGACATTGATGTTTACTTCCTATCGTATGGTAAAATATACTCCCATGATTGAACACCCCGTGAAACGATTGACAGAAATGTTAAATGCACTTCAAACTAAAGCCATCAAGGAAACTTACATCCAGGGCGTTTGTTCCTTTATCCATCAGATCCAACTTTGTCAAGACCCCAAATGTCCTTTCACCTAAGCACAGTTAAATACACCATGTCAATGGTCAAGAAAAGTCTATGGAATGTACCTAGAAAATATTCAGAAATTGGAACCAGATGATACCAGTTGGGTCAACTTCTCTAGCAAGTTTGATGGCATCTGATGTCGCAATATCTTGATTGGCAGGAGATATTGCTAGTATAATGGAGTTAGGCTACGAAAACAAGACAATTAACCAATTTAATAGCAGTTGAAAAAGGTGCCAAACAACATATCATAATAATAATAAAAGTAGTAAATTGTTATGTTTAATGTATTCAGAAAAATTCGTAAAACTCTGCACCAGGAATACCAAGACAAATCAAAGAGTAAAATTCCAATTAATTTTCTGTTGTGAAAATGAGCACTCAATTGCTTCTGAAATTAATATAATTACAACCAGTGAACCTAAACTTATCAATTAGAGAGAGAGAGAGAGAGAAACATCATGAAAACTCAATTTTTTAAGAATTGTTCAAAGGCAGTTAAGCCTGTTGAAGTCACAGCAGTTGTTTTCGATTTGTGATATCTGATTTTAAAAGCTATGATACTTCACAATAACACATGTGCTGCTTGAGACTTTACCATAATTGGAAGGAAAAGTTTTAGCCAAAAAAGTCCCCATTCTGCTATACAGAAAGATATCCGGTGATTACCTTTTCAACATAAGAGCGAACCATGTTCTCAATGTCCTGAACAATACTCTCTGGCTGTCCCTCTGCGCAAAACAGTAATCTATAAGAGATTTAAAAAGATGAAGGAAAAAATAATGAAGAATTTGAGTCATTTCAAAGGAATATTACCTACAGCAACCTTTGTCAATCCAGGTAAATCAATCAATGTCAAGTTCACAACTGCAGAGATGCAAGACAGAAAACAATGTCAACTTCAGCATTGAAGTATTCAAAGAAATAGAACAACCATGAAAATGGAGAATGACAAAAATAACGACCATGTTGATAATGGTATTCAATAAAGAAATTGATGGGCAGAACAAATAAAGCCAGAAAAATCCCAAGAAAATGGCAACGAAATGAAACAAAGCAGCATACAACAGAATGGTGAAAAAAATCATTTGGATTTCAAAATATCAAAAACATATGCATCAAAGTTTATACTTTCAGATGGTTTTACAGCCTTGCCACACTCAAGCTAAAAAATTTAAAGGAAGAACTCAAATGAGACATGCGAACTTTACTAATTTTCCCAGTAGGTCAATTCCAACTTTTTCCCCGACAAGGACTGCAGAGAATGTAGTTTTTGTACCGGGTAAACAAATTAACTAAGGCCCGCATAAAATGTAAGAAAGATACTGAACTTCAGAAAAGTCCTTTCAGAAAAAAAGATCATCAGACAATATAAGCATTGGGAATAACAATCATAGCATATAAGATGCAATGCGTCTCTGCTCATTTCAGTTGTCTGCAGTACAAAAAAATACAAAAAAGATGCTGGAAATAACTCAGATCTAAAGTAACAACCAGAAAATAAATATGTACTTGCCATTTGGAGAATATATGCTGAGATGAATTGGAACTGGAGATATCTGTTTATTTCTCCCTGTCATTCTATCAGTCTCGTCCTGAATTTCTTTACGCACCATGGCTGCACAGCAAATGACACAGAGCATATAGCAACCCTTCAGAACATGAAGAAAAAGCTCCAGAAAAAGGCCAAGATGATAAGACATTCGAAGCTTCCCCTAACAATTCAGACGTGAAACAAAATAGGCATAAACAGATGAGTAAACGACTACTCATGAAAATTTCAATTCGAGTTTTTCTTTTCACAATTCAACAGCTCTACAAAATGTGGATTCTTCCTGTTATAAAAAAAAAAAAAAAAAAAAAAATCTTCAAAATTCCAAAACATCTCTCTACAAATGTTCACCTTCAAAAAGAAAAAAGTCGTAATCTTTTATGACAATACTCACTTCCAAATCATCTCTCTCCTAGTGTTCAATTCCACTACTCAATTTTTTGAACTATGCATTCGCAGAAATCAGTAAAGACGACAAACCGTAATAGGCGGGACAAATCAAAAATAGTGGAAGCCGAGACAGGAATAGAATAAATCAGATGCAAATTCCACAAAGCAACAGAAATGCAATACCTACCAAAATCTGCAAATTTCCGCTTGGGCAAATGAAGGAACTCGGCGTACTCCGTCTGTCCTTCCTCCGTCTTGTGCAGCTGGAGAACCAACGGCCGCCTCGTGACAATACCTGCCAAAAAACCACCGGATCGACAACAGAAAAAAATAAAAACAATAAACAAGAAGATCAAAACAATAAAACTTTCGGATCCCCAACCAGATCCTCGGGGAAGAAAATCCCGCCCGACGATACTCTCGAGAACAGACGATTTTCCAGAGCTCTGCAGCCGGAAGAAACAGAGTCAAATCCACCGACTGAAAACGAAAGCATGGAGACAGCAAATGATGAAGAGATAGATCGAGAAACGGACCTGCCCACCGACGACGGCTACGGAAGGAAGGGCTTCCCAGAGAGTCGGCAGTGCGCCGCCGTCGCCGCCGTAGTCGCCGAGGACCGTACAGGCCCTCTGGATCCGGTTGACCAGGCCGATCAAGCTCTCCATCGTCGTCATCTTCGCAAGCCAAACCCTAGAAAATCCGACGAGCAAGAGAGAGAGAGAGAGAGAGAGAGAGAGAG